>JAECUM010006118.1:0-81273 GCA_016617855.1 Megalonaias nervosa
GAACGTAAAGTTAATTTTTTCATTCGAGCAATCATATTCGCAGCTCTTGCTTCCTCAACACTTTCTGAATCTAGCGAATCAACATCAGCTAATTCAATCCCCGTTTTCGGGTTTAGTATAAAATTATAAAACTCTTTTGCGACCCTGATCGATGGAGGATCAATAGACATTATAGATTATAATTACATTAAAATCATAGCAATGTTAGCACGCCAGACCTATACTAGGTCATCGAGTGTCTATATCTGGAACATCGATAAACTTGGGAAAGTACCTACAGCTCCGTAAAAATAAATCCGGAAATACGAGTACTTCTTTGTAGTTGCTGCAGGATCAAGTGTAAATTGCTTAGAAATAGTAGTATCAAGATTTCCCAGTCCATCATACAGCCTAATCCATAATCTATTATCGTTATATCCTTCTAATCGCCAATCATAAAATCTCCGACATCAGTATTTGTTCGACCTCGAAGCTGAAATTTCCAAATCGCAACGGCCGGTGGCCATTGTATTTCGATAAAATTTTTTGAATACCTGATATAGAATGCGCATAATCACCTTTGACACGGAGAGATTAATCAAACATTAGCACAACCACGACCTACCAGACTGCCATTATCTGATAGTAGGACGAACTGGGTCGGGCAAAACTAACCTTCTTATGAATCTCTTATTTAACGACCTCTTCAACTACGATCGAGTTTTTATTTGCTCAATAAATCCACATCAAGATAAGTACAAACTGCTTAGTGAATATAAGGAAAAGCTGAAAAATGAACTTGGCGTAGGCAGTGATATTTTTATCATCAAACAACTCAAAGGTTTAATTCCTATTGCCGAGCTAGACTCTGACGAACATAAAATAATTGTGTTTGATGACATTCCGCTCAGCAATGGAGAAATGAACAAGATAAAATCTTATTTTTCCCTATCCCGCAACAGAAAATGTAATGCAATCTACCTATCTCAAGGCTTCTACAATATTGATCGATTCATTAGGCTAAATACAGGCTGTTTTATCATATTTGCCGGACTAGACAATATCGACGTACAAAATATAGCCAGAGAACAGAACGAGGGTGTATTAAAGGATAAATTTGCCGAACTTTATCATAACGCTAATAGTGATGCACAGTTTCTTTTTATTTGATAAGCTAGCAAGAGATCAAAATCGTATGTTCAGATGTAGAATAGACAGGTTTTTAGACTGTGGAAATTAATCTAACGGTAAACTAGTCTTACGGTAAACATCTAAAATTAGTCTAACAAAATAAATAAAACGAAAAATGGACTAAAAACGAACAGAGGTTCTAAAGAAAATTGTTGCAAGAAGAGCAGCTTTCTAAAAGAAGGTTGAGCAGGAACGTCGAGGTCTACAGCAGACGGCAAAAGAAACTGCTAGACTTTTTAAATCAGTAACCGAAGCAGTACTTGGCAAACAGCCAGATATTTCTGCGGCATCACCAGAACATCTAAAATGGTTATCAGAGAGAGGATTACTTGGTCTAGTTCAGAAGGAAAGAAGAATGTTGCAGAACAAGTTATTGTGCAGATAGGTAAACAAGCTGAAACCCAAAAAGAAATGATTAAGAAAATTGACGAGCAGATAATATCAGATGAAGACATACAAAAATTGATTTTAGAGGAAATAAAAGAGGACCAACAACGAGAATTTCTCAACACGCTACAAATAAAATTTTTAATAAAATTTCGGATGATGAGTACATAAATGTTGATAAAGAATTATTCGGAAAATCAGCGTTAGTTAAAGAAATAAAAGGAATAAAAGACGATGAAAGGAATAAAATCGGCAGACAACTAGAAACTATTAGAGCGAATAATGAAAGCACCTTTGACGATATAGAATCAGCTGATCTAGTAGAAGCAAGAAATTTATACGACAAATACAGTAAAGATATTATTGCAGGTCATTATATTAAGATCATTAGGTATATAATAAAGAGAAAAAAGGGTTTAGCGATGGAAGAAAAAATTGAGTACGTTTGCAGGAGATCTTGATGAGATACGAATATAGGAAAAGAGAGGCTACGGCATCAAAATCTTTAACTCGGCCGCTGAAATAGTTGACCGATTGATGTTATTAATAGCATCAAAGGAAGCCGGGAATACGAGCACAGAAATAGACAACAAAATTGTTGAAAATTTAGATAATCTCAGATTAAACGGTTAATTAACATCGGACGAATACTATATTTTACATAACGATCTGATTCGCTAACCGCAAAGCACAAACTGCTAGCAATTCAGGTTTATCTATCAAATAAAAGAGAAATGTTATCAACTACATTACTGATTGATTCATCACAGACTATAACGAACAGTGCAAATTTTTCTCTTATTTATAATCCACCAATCAAACTTGACAGCGATAAACAATATGAAATAAGTTTAGTTTCAGCTACTGCTTGGCACGCTATGGCAAATATTAGAACTATCTTAAATGACGATTTTACATTTTAATCAATTCAGCCAACTGGCCGAATTTGGATATCTGCCAAGATACCGCAGGGCACTTATAACGTTACGATCTTAATAAACCAATAAAGTTATTAATTACAACTAAAGTTGAATCCGCATCAGATAATTTTGAGCTCATTCCAAACTATAACACACTGCGTGCCAGAATTACTTTGAAAAAGTTTTATTGTTGATTTCAGCACCACAAATAGCATCTGTCCGTTATTAGGATTTTCTCGAAAAGGATACAGTTCTGAATCGCAAAGTGCTTCAATTTCATACGATGACGAGTTACTCGTTGATGTGACGTAAGTAAATTCGATTTTAATAAACTGCTCTATTGCCAGACGGTCGTATACGGTATGTGGTAGTAAAGGTCAAACTATCTACAGTTTTTCTCCTGACGTACCACCTGGATCGCTAAAGCAAGTAAATCCAAGACAAATAATCTACTATCCTGTTAGTGTTGAAAATCAAATATCTTCTATCACGATGACACCGACTGATCAATCCGGTCGGCAGCTAAATCTCAATGATGAGATTGTAACATATTATCTGCACTTGAGGGCAGTAAGCTCTACACACCACAGTTAACTGATCTCTCAATGAACTAGCTGACCACAGTCAATTTTATCAGACATTTTTGTATAACAAAATGAAACAACGAAACATTTATCACAAAAATATCGTAGGAGGTTTCTTTGGAAATATATTCTCTAAAATAATTGAAAATGTACCTGGAATTGCAAATAAAATGTGACCTATCGGGTTAGACACATCTAAAGCCATTGCAACAGGAGCGCCTTCTGCAGCAGGCTCAGCGTTTGGACAGAAGATTGCTTAAAAAATTAAAGTTGGACGACCGATAAGCGACAGGGATATAAAACAAGCAATTTCTGAAATATCACCAACATCAGAAACTACTGCGGCGTTAATAAAAACGACAAAAAATCCCCGCTATCTCCAGGCGAAGAAATTGTCAGAAAATTAATAACTAAAACTCGACCCACTCGACCAGATATTACGGCGTTTTAATTTTTGTCTAACAATAACAGATAAAGAAATCTTTGTCAAAAATTACCTTGACCTAACCGAGGAAGTACAAACAGACGACTCGACAACCTAATTTGAGTATGTTGAATATCTCGATGAAAATTCAAACGAACCTAACAAAACAGGGATTCGAACTTTTAATGCAAGAGACGAGGACGTGTTTCTGCTACCACATAAAGCCGTACTTGAAGTTCGAGGTAGTATAAGAACAGCAGCTGGTGCAGTAGTACCTGCTGGTGCACGAGTGACACTTGTTAATAACGGTTGGAGTTTGTTTAGAAGCGCCAGATATCAACTAGCTAATCAAACAGTGAAAGATACTTCAATGCACTTGCCGACTGAAAGTACTATTCTTAATATAGTTTCGTTCAGCGATGATTACTTGAGATCTGTTGCAACAAATATGTTGTGGTTAAAAGATACTGGAGATGTTAATATTTCATCTCAATTTAGCCCAAATAATTGTAATACAATTACACCTGGTGCAGATGCTGCTGCTGATCTAATTGTAATGAGAGGTTTTCTTATTAATAATGCTGTAGATCTTGAAATTGTTGTACCAGCTGCAGGTACAAATGTTGATGTTTTAGGAACTTTGCTGAAAACTGTATGTAATTTTCTAATAATTACTGCACCAGATGCTACAGCTACATCAAGACAAATGATATCTTTCATAAACAGAATAACATGTACCTCTATTAGAAATAGAGCGTACAACGAAGGTTACGCTAAACGAAGAGCGTTTGCAGGTAATTCACATCAAATGACTATGATAACAACATTCAGATTTTGCAGAGACTACAATAAGGTATTTCGTGGAATAAAATATACACTTATACCTGACCGAGCTGATCAAAGCGATTGTCTGATGAGAGCTGGTGGTGATGATGTACAGTCTGTAATTTCACGACTAGAGTTGTGGATGCCAAGTGTCGTTCCGTTGATCAATAAATCAAAAGAGTTTGAGACGATGCTAATAGTATTCAAAAAAAGATACATTTTATGCAAAATAAAGTTTATCAAACAGCAATACCGAATTCGATCAATAATACATGGAGAATAACAACTGTACCGAGTGAACAGTTACCAAGGCATATATTTATTGTGTTTCAGCGACAGAATAGACGTGGAAGTCAGCTTCAGAATAATTCTGCATTTGATAGTCCTGATGTCAGAGGAATATTTGTCATAATAAATTGTAAGCAGTATCCAGAACGAGCGATCGAATGCAATTTTGCAGCTGATACTGTAGCGCTAGCTGCCAGAGACGTATCTCTTGATTTTATGTATCTGATGGAAGCTATGCAGTTATATTAAGATGTTGATAGCGGATCTCAAATTTCAATTGAAGAATTTAGAACGCTTTATCCGATGGTTCACTTTGATGTCAAATGCTGACATTGAAGTCACGTGGTCACTTGGACAGGATCCAGCTGCTCCAGATAATGTGTACTATGCTTACGTGTTAATTGTATCTGACAGATTCTTAACGATAGATTCTACCAAGGGCAGGATGACCGTCCTACTTTGAATGTATAACTTTATCAAACAAGCGGTGGAGTGTATTCATTTTCTGATCAAAAATGACTACCAGGTCCTTTGCACTTGGGTTACAATCTTATCAGAAAAGCATGCGGAATGTATTGATCGCCCTAACAAGCGGTGGAATTAATGTAGTACAAATTTTATCCAGCAGAAGGAAAATAAATGCAGAATAAAATACATTGTGCATGAAGTTCAAATGTTAACACAAGCTATTGTTAAACGACAGTCTGATTCGCTGAAGATAGATTTCGGAACCCTAGGAGAAAGATCGCAGAGCGATCCACTGCCGGTAAAACTAATGTTAACACAGAGGCAAATCAATAAAATAGGACTGGAAAAAAAAACTTTTATTTTAAATTTATCAGCAGCGAATGTTACCGCAATGTCTAGATCGCAAGCAATACGTGGTGGTGTTCTGGGATCTGCATTAGCAACTATTGCAAAAACGGTGCCATCCAAATTACTGCCAGTATTGGGCACCCTGGGGATATCTGCTGCCTCGGGTGCTGTATCCGGTGCTACGAAGAAGGCTGTATCGGGTGACGGTATCAAACAGTTAGTGTACCATTTCACTTTTGTCTAACGATTACAAATAAAAATGCCCAAAACACGAAGCGTTCATAAACGTAAAACAACAAAGAAACGTAAAACAACTAAAAAGACGAACCGGAAAGCAGTCAAGGGTGTATTCATAGGTCCGTTGCTAGCAGGAATAGCGGGAAGTCTACTTCCCAATCTGCTGGGAATAGGACGTGGCAGAGGATTAATGCTACCCGGTACCAGGAGGTAGATCGCTCTGCGGTCCATCCACTAAACAACTTTGTAAGTTACAAGCTGAAAGATTCAGCGGGAGAAGAGATTATTGGAAGATTTTACGAACAGTAGCTACAGCGGACAGAGCAGGTTATATTTATCATCGTGCGAGTGATAACAAGAAAAGGAAAGAAAAGTTTGGTTAAATGGAGAGGTTACGTCGATAGTTTTAATAGCTGGATACCAACTAGTGAAATCAAAAATCTTTGATTAAATTGCTAGCGATCCAATCTCTATAAATCTTTTCATATTTCAAAAGGACAGACTTCCATTTCACTGGCCTGCATAATGACATTAAATATTCTATTCATGTAGTTGTTAGTGCGCACTCTCATATCAAGTAATAAAAATCTTAACAAACAGAAAATTAAATTTTATATTTTTTCCACGACCATAAACTTCTAACTGTCCACGGTTCATAAAGGGCTTTAGTAACTCCCAGAATATCTGGTTTTCAGAGACGGTAAATTAAACTTTTTTATCTTCTTAGCGAGGTGATATTTTACATTATACAGCGATTTTGCTGCTACATAAACTTGTCTTAATGTACTATACCTGGCCCATTTGCAAATTTATCCTCGTGGACAGGAAATATATATATGTTTCTAGATAGAACTTGAGATGCTTTACATTTTGATGTTTTACAGGCTGACTGTTATTGGAATTTGTCGAATACAAATGCTCTGGCTGATCCACTGTATCACGATCAATATCAATGTAAAGATCTGACAGTCTTTTCGCGAACAAGAAATGTGCTTGAGACATATATATAAGACTTTTATCTAATTTACTGTAACAGAATGCCGGACGAAATAACAAAAATAGTCAGAGCTAAAATCTTAAATATGAACTTCTTATTCGACGCTGTCAAGCTGTTCATGACTAATCAAACAACAGAAAAAAGTATGTGAATTTTCTCGTCGAATACGATCCTCACTTTGCGTTTGATGTCCTACTGACAGATTCGGAGGTATTAGAACCAGAAAAATACCAAAAAATATTTGTTCGAGATGATAGAGACACTGTTTTGAAATGGGCCCATTGCTGTTTGACAAGGGAAAATCTAAAAGATATACTGAAAATTGATCTCTAAAGCACTCTAATTTTGTATTAATTTTCAAATATAGACAGATTCGTTACTCGAGTTAATATTATAAATCCCATTCAGCTGGAAGAAGCTGTAAGAAATATGTTCCGTGGTGACAATAACGTTGTAGCTTGCCTTGAAGTGGAAAGAGAAAAAATAATTTGATCTTGTTAAGCAGTATAAAACTTGATCGTATACTTAGACATGGAAAGATATTTGTCGAATACGACAAGGAAACCTTAAATTAATATCTCAATTTTTGCCTGACGAATAGGGAGGTTGCAAATATTTTAAATAGCAGGTAATTTATATTGTAAGAAGATTCTAAAATGAAATCTTTTCGACAACTCTAATTTATAGACTCCATCAGCAACATTTTTTTTTCGATTGTGGATGAACACTAAAATATTTTGAAGATGCATAAATTGATGCAAACAACATTTCTTCACCTGTGATAGAGTTTGTTGCTATAACAGGACGGACAGGTTGTTTCAGATTAAACTTACCTTTTCCTCGTCTAGTGTTTTCTTCCGAAGTAACAAGTTCCAAATTCACAAGTCTAATATCGATTTTAATCCTGTTCCGGTGGTCGTTGACAAAACTACTTCGGATAGGCCCATGAAAAACTTCGTAAACAAATCTGTGAGACTTATAATTAATCCGATTAGTAATAGTTCCACCAATCATCACAGCAAGATAACCCATATTATTTATATTTCCAATAATATTTCTTGTTTCAGTAGGTTTGATAATACCCTTGTCAGAAGCTTCATACAAATTATAAATTGGATGTGTCTGAAACTCGTTTTGCAAAGATAAATTAGCAATGTTATTATCACTAACATATTGGGTTATGTTAACAATCTAAACTTTAGCGCGATTGTCTTTCCAGTTACTGAGAATCAAATTCCAAAATTCGAAAAACAGAACAATCTCCTGTTACCTGGAGGTATTAATGTATTTGGTGTCGGTGACAAACAAAAGATATATCCTGGATATATCAGCAATCTAGCATCACAAAGAAACAGTAAATTTACTATTTTATAAATATCATTACGCGTGGATAAAAACTTTAATGAGCTAGTCGGAGGCTAGTATAACATGCATGAGGGAAAGAAATATTTCTGTGTCAGGTGTTTGCATGGCTGTGTATCCCAAACATATACTTGATGAACACCTCGAATATTGCTCTAATGTTCAGAAAATTTCTATGCCTGGCGAAGATGAAAAAACATTTACTTCCAGTGCAAGGAGTAGAAAATAACTCTGATTAATCTCCGACAAGGAAAATGCATGAGCATATTCCCTGTAGCACGGCGTGTAAGATCGTGTGTGCAGTGTGCAGTTGATCAATCTTTATCAAAACCAGTAAGGATTTACCGTGGAAATGAACCAGCTGTCTAGTTGCCAAGGAACCTTATAGACGATATTGATCTCATCCTGACGTTACCCGCTAAGACAAAAAAAAAATGCAACCACTAACAGTAAAGCAAGAAGCTGATTTTAATACAGCAGAAATATATGCTATATTTGTGAGGGCTCGCTTATGCCTCAAGATAAGGTAAAAGATCACTGCCATATTGCTGGAAAATATCTTTGTACGGCACATGACAAATGTGACTTAAAATATACCTCACCGGATTTCGTCCCTATTGTATTTCATAATTTCAGAGAATATATGACGCTCATATTATAGTTGAAGCTTTCGGTGATAAAAATATAATAAACCGCCTAAAAATTAGTAACAACAATAAAATAAAGTGCATTCCAAATAATACTGAAAAGTATATTTCGGTAACACTAGGCAAGTTGAGATTTATTGATAGTCTGCAGTTTATGGCAGCGTCGCTAGACGAGTTTGTTAAAGGCTGCAGTCAGTTTAATAATTTGATTGAGCATTTCGGTGAAACTGCTAGAAGCTTATTGACACGAAAAGGTATCTTTCCCTACGAGTATCTAGACGATTGGAGCAGATTTGATAAAACGTGTCTACCTGACAAAGATAAGCTCTACCCTAGGTTAAATTTGTTTGATGTATCCGACGACGATTATGCCTATGCTCGATAGATATGGGATTCGTTCGGCTGTAAAAACTTAGGAGATTATCATAACCTATATCTTATCACAGACGTTGCTTACATATATATATGTAAATTTCAGAGATGTCAGCATTGATAACTACGGACTCGACCCAGCGTGACACCCGGACTAAGTTGGGACGCATTACTAAAACACAGTAAAATAAAGCTGGAGCTGCTAAAATTTCATCAGAGCAGTATCTTTTATCATCGAAATTACAAAGACCAGATTTTATGATAATTTGATCTTATTGTTGGATCTCAAAGCGCGAGAGAGCATGTAAGAAAATACACCCCCTAAGCGAACCCCGGGCGCTTTGAGGTTCGGAGGTGCCAGGCGAGTTGCATGCACCTGGATTTAGTTTTTATAATTTTGGAATTACCCGTTTTAGTATATCACGCCACGTCTTTTCAATGCTCGCAGACAATATGTCTATCGCATTTTTCTGGACTCGAAAACATGAAGTAGTTTCCACTAGTCGATCTAACGTTTGCCCGTACGCCTTAACCACACGACTACCGAGCTCTTACAGATATACAGATGAAATTTAGATATATAACTATACGAAGCAGACACTAATCTCTGTAGAACGTGTGTGTCAATCGATATTTTTTGTAAAATCTCAGCGAGTTATTAATAGCGCGATAATAGCAGTCAGACATGTGATATGTGGAAAATCGCAGCGAGTCATTAAACGCGGATTGGAATTTCGTGTGAAGTTAGGTATAGCATTTTTGTGTGAAAATATACATATAAATCGCCAGCGATTTCATGTGAAAACCGCAGTAGTAGAATATAACGAGAGTTTCTATGCCAACCCTATTTTGTATGATAACTACGATGATTGAGTGGTAGATCCTAAAGGTAGGTAACCAATAATGAAATAGATTTTGTTGCCTCAACAAAGTTGTTTTTGTATATTGTTTAGACTAACGGGGTGGGGGGCCTGGGAGGGGTTATCATGCGTTCGTCCTAATACAAAATAGGGTTTAGGCACAGAAGCCTCATTGCAGTCTACTACTGACTGCTCATCCAGTTAGCGCAACCAATACTGAATCACTTAAAGAAGAAAATTTCAATTCGATGTTTCTTGCAGAGTACACGCTTTGCACCTGCAGACGTTCTATCCCATTTTGTTGTTCAGATGTCTGAACTCTTTTTCTCCTATACGTGGTTACCGGTTCTCGTTTTCATTATGCATGAAGTGTCTTTTAGCTTTATTTGCATTAAATTTTTGCTCTTTATTTGCTTTGTTTGTTTGGATCAGATGCAGAACATGCAGTTAGAGAGTAGATTGTATTATATATATATATATATATATATATATATATATATATATATATATATATATATATATATATATATATATATATATATATATATATATATATATATATATATATATGGCGCGGAGAAAGCATGCTGTATGTAATAATTACCGGGCCACTCAGCATAGTAAGATACAACGTGCTAACCTAAAGCCTGTTCTTGCCAATCAACCTTAGAAAAATGGTTAGGTTTGGATGCTGCACCAAAGACAATGTCTGCATATCATTTAATTTTTGAGTGCCATCGTGGTATCATACTAGAAGATTTTGTCGTTGATCACCTAAAGCGTGACAGGTCGGAGAATAGGGTTGAAAACCTTGAGGTTGTTAAGCAAAAGGAAAATTGAAGACAGGTGAAAAGGGTAAATACACGAAGCCAGCTCGCAACGAACTTAGAATCCCAAGAGCAAGATAAAAATTTCCTCATTGAATAAAGCAGGAAACTTTCTATGCTTCAATAGCCGCGCCATACAGTTTTATTGTACCGGTGTCAAAAGACGTCTCTCTCAAAAGTAAACAACGCGCTACACCTTTAATGTTGCGTAAGGCGTCATAGAATTGTTTCGTAAAATATTTTGTACGTATTACTTGGTGTCGTCATTCCATTTTTGCTTTAGACCAGGCTCAAGTCAGTGAAAACATCAGACGCTGTCAAATCCACTTCTTTATTTTTAAAGTGGTCAAGATCTCTCGTATGCATGCCATCGTCCAAAATATAGCACTTACCGTCGCAGCCAGATAACCTGCTTTTATAAAGCGTGATAGTGCCAAGAACATGATGATCCGAACGAAGTGTATTCATCTTGATGAAATATTTATTTTTCCAGATAGCGGTGTCAAATAATCAGTGTGTGTATTCACATGTTCACATCCTTTCTCTTTATACCTTTGGCACGCTTTTGTGAATCGTCTAGAAAATTTATCAAGGACACGTTACATCTTAGTCAAAATACTCCAGAGGCATTAACAACAATCGAACTTGAAACGGTGCTATGCAGCATCAAATCAGGCAAAGCAGCAGGATACGACAACATCCTGCCTGAGTTCCTGAAGCACCTTGGCCCGAAGCCAAAAGAATGGCTTGCTGCTTTTTACACCCGGGTTGTTAAGGAAAAGTGCATGCCAACTTTGTGGCATCAGGCAAAGATTATTGCGATACCAAAGCCTGGCAAAGATCTCAACAACAGTTATCGACCGATCTCCTTGTTTTCAGTCTGTTTTAAGGTACTGGAACTCCTGATTCTCCAAAGATTTGGTCCTGACTTGTAGAATATCATAACTGTTGAGCAGGCAGGCTTCAGGCATGGCCGTAGCACATGCGATCAAGTCCTTGCCCTGACTACATATGTTGAAAACGGGTTTCAGAGGAACCTTAAAACTGGAGTTGTTTTTCTAGATCTAACAGCGGCATATGACATGCAGGGCTGCTGATGAAAATTTCCAGAGTATTGCCGCGCTGGATAGTTGAGACTATTGAACAGCGCTTCAGAGTGCACATCAGAGAGAACTGCAACTCGTGGATGAGTCAGACTAATGGACTCCCACAAGGGACTGTTCTTTCGCAAAGTTTGTTCAACGTCTATATCAACGACTTACCTTTAACACAGTCGCGCAAGATCATGTATGCAGATGACATTGCTCTCCGGACCTAAAGTCGCTCATTTGCTGAGCTTGAGTGGGTACTCAGTAAGGACCTGCAGGATATGACGGACTTCTTCAATAAATGGCATCTACAGCCAAGCTCAACAAAGACAGTCTCCAGCGTCTTCCACCTTAACAATGCAAATGCGAACCGTGAGCTTTGCATCCTCCTCAATGGGCAGCAAATAAAACACGACCCGACACCAACATACCTTTGTGTGACGCTGGACAGATCACTGACATTCTACAACCACCTAAAGAAACCTGCAGCAAAACGTAGCACTCGAAACAACCTACTCCGCAAACTGGCTGGCTCAGCCTGGGGCGCTAGTGCTCACACGCTCAAGAAATCAACACTGGTCCTCTGTTATTCGACAGCCGAGTATTGCGCTCCTGTCTGGGCTCGATCATCCCAAACTAAGCTAATTGATGTCCAGCTCAACACAACAATGCGCATAATCTCTGGAACAAAGCGTCCTACTCCTTTACAATGGCTGCCAGTACTCAGCAATATTCCTCCTCCACATCTGCGTCGCCAGGAAGCAACCACAAAAGTGTTGGCTAAGGTCTATGCCAGTGAGAAACTTTGGCTCTGAAGCTGATGGTGGCTACTAAACTACGGCAAGAAAGACATGCAAGCATGAATTACAATTCGATCGCATCGATACTGGTCTTCACAAAATCATGTAATGACTTCTTGCTGCCAAGTTTATTATATTACTTTCCCAGTATGTATTTGGAATTTTCCATTTCAATGGAAATTTCTGCGTACAAATTAAAGTGATCCAGAAATTCTTTTGACATATTATTTTGAGAGCGTTTAGCTATCTAATACTTTGTATTATTACAGCTTACGTCTTGCTATATTCCAGCCTATGCGAAATTTTACACCCATTATTCTGATTGAGTCAAAATTGTACATTATATTACTATTGCTTTTTATGTCTCTAATTCGAGTACATTTTTGTCGCAATTTTGATTTAGCGCGTTTGATTATTTGGTCATAACCTGGCACGCAAGCAACGTAATTGTACGTGATATTAAAAATCCTCTATGGCAAGACAACAACTAGATTGCCTTCAGGATATCTTTTTGTGATATCATCTGTCACAGTTACGATATAACCGGGCTGGTCTTGGACGCTCTTGATAATTTAACCACATTCTTTATGCAGATCTTTTCTTCAGAAACGGTGAAAATACAGCTTAAATATATTCGCCCAAGTCAATAAAACAGTCGCAGTCACTATAGAATCCTATCATACTTATAGCGATTGGATATTTTCCAAATCAGCCATAGTCTCTCTTATGAAATTCTTTGGCATACTACGAATAAAATCCTAATTTGCTTAGCGAGCACTTGCGAAAACTCATGTCTGAAAACGGGCCGTATGAATATATGCAGAAATTTGAAGACGGATGATACTTGAGGCAAATAGTAATAAGGCAGCTTGCTGACATCTCTTACAAACGGAAACTTGAATTCCAGATGCAAACTTTCATTGCCGTCTGGTATGTAGTCATCGGGACAGTATATGAAGCCTTCTATATTTCTTTTGCCGATACCTTTGCCGATACCTTTTCACCTGTAGTTATTTCAATATACTATCTGATCATGACCTCAAAAACGTTCCCCAAAGGTAGTGAAAGGTTAAATATGCTTTGATTGTACCAATCTTTATTCTATGTCTTCAGGCGATGCAACGGACACATGACAATAACCGTTGCAAGCTTTGAGTCACCAACTGTCGTTGGCATATTAGAAAGCCATTTTGATGATTTCTGCTTCATCATCTATGACTTTAAAAATTTCTCAACGATAACAGTTAAGTCCATTATTATACTATATCATCTCTTCAATTAAACAGTGTTTCCTATAAAATCAATATATAAACACCAATACCATACACTGGCTAAGCCATCAGCCCTATGTAAAATCAATATATAACTATTAATTGCCACCATACTGTCGGTCTGCCAAGCCTCCAGTATTGTGCAAAAACATTATATAATCACAAGCAGGCTATCATCATTCGACTTCGCTTTCAGGTAAAAGCAACTTATAATTACAAGCAGCTATCATTCTTGTGCAAACAAAATATCAGACGGCTCTAAATGGTAGCGGCAACTTAAGCCTTCAGTTTTATGTAAAAGCAATCATCTGTCACCATTTTCTCGGCTAGCCAAGCCTTCGGTTTTATGTAAAAGCAATTAATTGATCACAAGCAGCTATGATTCTTGTGCTAACTAAAAATCAGACGGCTCTAATAGGTAGTATATGTAAAGGGGATTACTTGAAAACACCCATGCGTTATTACAAGAGACACAACAAAGGTTTTCCGAAAACAAAATATGCAGACAAAATACTTTTTGATGTTGGCTCAGGGCGATGCTTTTATCTCATGATGATTAGTCTGCGTTCTCAAATTATACTCTCGCTGTGCTCTTGTAAAGCATATTTTTTTTCATAGCCCCCTTTATCTATGCTACTCACAATTAGTTATTTTCTGGCCTTTACCAATCGGAAAAGTATAAAGATTTAGACAAAACCATTAAAATTGTTCATGAGTTTGCAGACATAAAGACGTTTAGTTTTTCTGTATTTTGTCATCGGTATAATAGGACAAAAACATGTAGAAGTTATGTTAATTTTCGTCAGTTCCTACATTACACGTACTATTTAGCCGCTTGTTCCTTGGTACTCTTTTATAACGACACCTTTCTATATTCAATGTATGCGATACTGCTCTAAATCTAGTTAGTGCAGTTTTAAGCCTGTTTCATTATCGCATCCAAGTACCCCTCAAATGATAAATATTCTTTATACAAGGAATAATAATCTAGCTTGTTTGATGATCTCGCAGGAAATTAAAGAACAATATACACGCAAATACATGTAAATACTGAGGAAGTTTATCTGAATACCTGTTGGTATGTAAATGCATCATTGGTACTACAAATTATCTGATTAAGAAGAATACGAAACAGTAGGTGCGTGGTAACATGTTTCGATCACACACTCATTTGACAATTGGAACATAAATATGATAGATCACGAATAACGTGATCTCGAATACACTGGAGTAATGTAATTTGTGTACTTGTGTGAAGCATGCAAGATTCAAGTTTACCGTCTTAATCCACTCAGAAACTGCTAGTACGCTTTAGATACAAAATTTACTTTGTTTTGCGTTTAATTTTTTGTATATAATTTTTAATTCTGCAAGACTCTCCTTCAACGTAGGCAGATCAATACGAGTTTAATTTATATCTAAGGGTAAAATTTGTATGAATAAGGATACTAATAGATTTAAACCAATTTTCATATAATTGTTGGGTCAGTAAACCCTTACACTCCGGCTCAACAATCGGATCGAGTCAGTTATCAATTTTTGACCGCAATTGAAAATGTGCCTTTCGTTCACTGAATACAGGAAATGATTTTGCCAATCGCTAATTTTATTCCGCACTGAATATAGGAAGTGATTTTACGAATCGCTAATTTTATTCCACTTAATCCGGGACTAGTTTCACTTAATTCAACATAATTCCTGACTAGTTTCACATAATTCCACATAGTACGTGGCTAGTTTCACTTAATTTTATACGATCTTAAGTCAGATTCTGGTTTTTCTTTATCTTGATTACGATCCGTTTGACAAAATTTCAAATCGTGAAAGAGACAAGGCTTTAACAGCTAGCCTTTCTGTATTTTTTAAATTGTTCCTCTTGTTTCTTAAAGCGTCAGTCATTTTGTATTTAACTTTATCCACAAAAGCGGTTAACTCCTGTGGAACGCTTTTTGTTTGGGGGTTTTTGTTTTTATTATTATTATTATTATTATTATTATTTGGGGTCTTTGTTATTTTTATTTTGATCAAGTGTTTTCCCCCCACTTTAGACAAAACAACTGTTTTTACACTGACGAATATGCAATTAAAACTACGTGATCGTCACTACAGTAGACATAAACTTACTTCTGTGATGAAAAGTAGGTTGAAATAATATGAGCAATATTTTTTAATTGACAATTAAAGATAAACTTTTTGATTGAATCCAACTACATTTTTTCCGAATTGGAAACTCTTAAGAAGTAATATTGTCTACTGTCGACATTAATCTATGACATTCAGGCGAATTAGCGAAGTATGAACAAACTGACCTTAATTGATAAGAAGGCAACTTTATATTTGGGCCAAAATATGCTTTTTAATTAGCTTGTGGTGGTATTACAATTAAAACTTGTTGGTGTTTTGTCTCGTTTATTTTGATGGTTAATATTCCAAAAGTAAAAGCCATAAACACGCGTAAACTGATATTTCAAACATAAAATGTTCTATATGGTTGCAATAATAATGTTTCACACACTAAAAGAAAAAGGACAATATTATACTGAAACCAGTGTTGTATTAGTATACTGTAATCAGCACAATTTTCTCTTTCAGTTTGTTAAGACAGCACTACGATCTTGACTGTAAGACTAGGATTCCATATCGCGGACCACATCTCAGAAACGTGTACCTATTGAAATCAAACAGTGTAATGGCAGTCAGGTCTGCCGAAGATAGGCCACTCCTCATTTGACCCGAGTCGAGACCATTGGCTAAAGATGACATCTGGTTTTCCGACTTAGACTTAGTTTTGATTATTTCAGGTCCACATTTGATCGTCGATGGAAACGAAACACTGTACATTCCCAGTATGTGGGCATTGAGAATTAGCAGGCGTAATGGATGATTCTTGGAAATATCCCCGAAAGCACCACACCGTAAATAATCAAAGCCGATTTTAATGGAAATTTGACAGTTCTATAATCGTCACAAATCATTACAATCTATCGGTCCAACAATTTTATTTGGTTTATTCACTTTGTGAATATGCATGTGTACAGCTAATCCAACAAGTATAACAGCAATTGATTTCCTTTTCACATGCAGTGCCAAGTAGACAGAAATACGCGTAGCGTCGTACCAGTTAAGAAGCAAACTGAAAACAGAAGGAAACCAATATATTTTCATTAAATTTCCATAACAATTTTTAATGTTTAAAGTCATAAAATTCGATATTGTATTGTATTGTTCTAGAGGAAACCAGAGATATTCTTTACATGCAAGACTAATAACTCTCGTCCCTATGAGCTTGCAAGTTCGATTTACATTTGGCGTTTGTTATTTTCACAAATACAAGCCCAAGTTTGTCTTAACCTTAATGTTTCTTTTATTACTTTATAACTGGCAAAATTTTTCATTTTGCATATATTTCTGCAGTGGTATACTTAGGTTCCAAACCAACCTTTCAATACAATAGTATTTTGCACAACCATTTTTTAAGGGGATTTATGTAACAAGGAAATGTGGAATCTTTAGCTTTCGCTTAGCTTGCCACAACTATGTCTGAATAATGTATTTTCTTATTTTAACAGATTTATTCGTATTAGGTGTCAGTTCGATAAGAACACCAGATCAGCTTAAAGAAACGTTGAAATATATTTCCGCGGCAAGCTGGTACTTGGTATACATCAATCAGGACGGGTAATCAATATTTTTTTCGCTTTTTGTTCTTTCTGCATTAAGGAAAAAGGATATGGTGGCAGTCATACTTAAGTGTTTTAAAATAATTTTTAAAAATCAATGCTTTGGGCTCATTTTGAAGGAAACTAAATTTCCCATCAGACAGGAAATATATCTGAAGCCAATGAGTGGCCGAAGAATGCTCTCCAACATATTGGTCTGAAAATGGTCAGCAGATGTGTATGACAATACCATGAACCTATTTGGTCTAGGCTGCTTCTGTCAAACTTATTAGAATTTTCTTGAGCAGTTTCAAAATGAATTTGTAAAAGGTCTATACAGTGAATATTGTTTGTCATAGTGGCCATTTTAAGTCCAAATTGATGCCAAAAGTACAAATTTTAAAGGTTTCGATTTTGCGATGCTTTCTCTAAAGTTTGTTGGAATTCTGCTGAGTGATTATTGAGAGTTTGGTTAAAGGTATTACTTTTTTTAGGTATGGCAGCCATATTGGAATTGCTTGTACAAAATCATAAAGGCCTTTTTATCGTTAAATGTTCTTATAAAATTTGCTCTGTTCCATATTTGGTGGTCTGGTTTACTGAAAGAGTAAACTGTAAGATTTGTTCTAATTCTATTAAGAATTTTAACTGTTTTTATTTTTTGATAAATGGTGTTCAAATTTGATTGTGGATTGGCATCCCAGGATGCTCGATCAGAAATTTGGTGGAAAAAAGGTTTAACTCTTTTATTCTTCATCTTGTTGAAGAAATTTAAACTGGCACATCGGTGAATAGATGACCAAGGACACAAGACTGAAGCAGGGCCATACCAGAAGCTCACTTAGACATACGGCACACTAAGCTTGAATTCTGGGAAAATTGTATGATTGTAAGATATTTTATTTCATTTTATAAGCAAATATAAAAAAAGTATATAGTCCTTTCAAGTAGTGATTTCAAAATTATTAAAAGAATCATTCCATGAATTAGCAGTACTGGCTTTGGGCAATACAACAAATAAAATTATGAATACAAGTTGGTGCAGAAACTGTGAACAATAACATGCAAGTAGATTTCATACACCAATGTTATTAGATGAATCAAAGGGTTGAGATTAAAATTTCACAAGGTTTTCAAGTTAACATATCACATAAATGATGAAAGTATAATCATTATCATCATCATTTCATGAATTGCATCCCTGATAACCGATTATTCTTGCAATGGTACATTGTGCACATGCAGCAAAATAAGAGCTGTAATTTACAAAATATTAAAAGCATGTAAATACTGGAAGCTTTATTTGCAGACAGCAAGATACCTAAACTTTTTAGAAAGATTTCAATAGAGGCTAGCACATGATGCTCCATGGAGGTAAATTTAGCACAAAAGGTATATGAAGTAGTTAATGAGCAATCCTGTATATGACTGTGACTCTGGTCATATTCGGGCTGGTTCAGCAGGGATATTACACTACTGGTGTGCAGAGTTGTTCATCATAAAAATGGCTGCTGTTCTCTGGACCAGCTCAGTATTGCTGCTGTCACAATCTGTATTCTAGGCCCACATTGTAAATGCATATTCAACAACACAAAGATCTTAGGTACTGGAGTTCTAATCTGTTGACAGTTTAATCTAATATTGCATCAAAAGAAAGCAACGGTGTAGCTGACCTTTTTTTGTAATGTTAGGGGGCAGGCGAGGTGGGTGGGTGGTGGGGAGGTGTGAGTTAGGGTTTAATGACTAAACAGCACAATAGTAGCTGTATGGCGTTGATAAAAAGTTAAGGTCTACAATTGTAAATAGAATGAATCACCAAAAATCTCTTTGAAGATAAACTCTTCCAAAATGTAAACATTATGTACTACAAAATTAAAGATAAAATGTAATGATGTTAAAATAATGTTAAAGATATATTAAATAACAGATATAGGTAAATAGAAATAAAATCATTAAAATATAGGGTCAATATTTTGTACACAAACCGCATTCTCTCTCAAACAGTCCAAGGCTTTCCCTGGCAGTATCTTATCATAAAGTTTCTTAATAGCATTCACAACACATTCACTCCAAGACATATCACAGCATATGGTAACACCAACATACTTTGCACTACTGGTCACTTGCAATGTTTTGCCTTGGACGAAAGAGTTGGCTGTGAGTGGTTGGTGCTTGTTTGTGATATGTATTACTGGGGTACTTCACATTTTTCTGGATTAAAAGCGATCTGCCACTTGTACTCCCACTAAGTGTATGATCCACAAACAAAAGACCTGGACATCATCTTATGGCGTTTTTCATTGTTATAATGTTAACACACACCTTATGTGAAAGTGAGTGATCTTATCATTAATATTAATCTCTTTCTATATAATTTCTGTTAACAATAACTTCTTGCTGTTTCATCAAATATGGTTCTGTTTAATTTCTAGGTAAACTTAAGTAAATTACCTTACACGAGCCAAGTGCAAACCAAAGGGACATAACCCAATTCAAATAAAAAAATAAATCTTTCATGTTGTTTCTAGTATCTTATTCTAACAACACTATGCAACCTCAGATCTCCTGGTTAACTCAAGAGCAGTTACTTTAGGTCTACAGTGTTGACAGAATGGTATATTCTTTTATGAAATGGCAACTATACATCCCAAGATTCCCTGATCTCTGGTTAATGCTCTGCTATCTTCAGTGAATTTGTCAATTTCAAAAACAAAGCAAACAAGATGTAGAGTAATACTTGTTATTATATATTTAAGTGTGAAATATTGAAAATTACTTGTGAAACATTTTTCACCTTTTTAGAATTTCTATATTTTCACACACACAAAAAAAAACAAGATTTTCCATCATGCAATGCTTCATAATTGTGTGCCTATAGGGTAATCTGGTCATATTCCAACCACTGAGGTCGTTGACATGAGATCAACAACTTCATTACTGAAGCCGACTACTGTGTACCTAACTATGATGTGGGAAGCAGTCAATCGGGCTTCTTGCAACAAGTTTCATTATTCAAAAAGCATATAATTTGAGTTCTTCTTACTGAAAAGTGATTTTATTACGATATATATGCAGGGGTAAATCCGATGTGTTGTGGCTTATTCCAACCTCTGATATGTGTAATTCCAACCACCATATATGGACCGTACATATAAAAGTTTCATCTATAAATTACAAAGATTTTGTTTATCTTAACAGATTTAAAAGCTTAAATTGCTTTATTTTTTTCAGATAGAAAACGATATTGTTATATAGATAAATGTGGATGTTGTTATAGAGATAATTGTGGAGAGAATTAACATTTTATTTTTATTTTGATTTATACCTTTAATTTTTTATTCATTTGTTTTTTAATTACATATTTATTCCTGGGGTTTTTTTCTTCAAAGTTCAATAAAAACTAATCATAATTCTACAAATTCTTTAAGCTTGAGTTCTTGGTCAGAATTGCCCTCTTATGATAAAGAACCTGGGATAAATCCGACCACTATACAAAATGTTGCATACTATTGTTATTTGTCTTAAAACTGGTGCAATTTTAACTTTTTTAGCGAGACAAGCATTATTTTAAAGCTACGATAACATAATTATTATGTTATTGAAAGCTATACAAATCTTGGATGATCGATGCCTGATTACGGTCCTGAATAAAAAATTTTATGAATGCCACTTCTGAACTCGAGCGGAAGAGAGAATACTGAGGCGATTACGTCATTTTGTCACGCGACACCCTCGTCACCTGGAAACATCTTTACTAACTTGCATATGCATGTGGACAAATAAAAACAAAGAATACAGCAAGTAATTTGCATATCTTTGTTGTAAACAGCAGGACGTACATCCACAGTCGGAATTACCCAACTGGTAGGAATATGACCATGTTACATTAGAAGTAACACATGCACCATGAAAAACTAGCATTTTATGAGCTTAAGCAATAAATACAAACTGTGTGGCATTTCAGGCATAGAATTATGTTTTGCCTAAAGATATCTGACTCATCACAGTTTGAATCTTTATAAAGTTATGACCCTTTAGCAACCCTGACAACAATGTAAAACGTTGGTGTACTGCACTGATGAATTGGACTTACTTTTGCAGTCGGATAGGTAAAATGGTTTACTCACAGATTCATCATCTCAAACCTATTTTTCTCTCATATCAATGATATTCCTTAACGATCAGCCAATAAATGGGACTGAAACTGAGATGACCTATATAAAGGGGAATGGGGGTGGTGTGCTGAAGAATGAATGTAACTTTCAAACCTTGATTCAGAAGCAGTCTGGTATATAATAAAAAGAAAATGTTCTTTTCCTACATAAGTACAGGATATATTTTATACTGTGGCACAAAAATTACATTTTAACTTGTGGCTTTGCCACTTGTTAAACTGTTCTCTGTACCACACAATGAAATATATTATAGGAAAAGAAAATATCCTTGATTTATTACCCATGGATTAATGATGCAAGTGGTAGTAATACCAATCATTGCAACTCAGGAGTCAGTAACCTCTTCTGCATATATTTAGAATAAGCGAACAAGGACAAAAATGAATTGTATAATTTGCAGAATCAAATTGCTGTACTTACAAATTTTGGCTCATAACTTTTTGTGGCAATTTAACAGGCCCTGGTGAAGATCTCTTTTTTATGGATATATGAGCAATCAGCATTTTGGGAAATTTTTATTTTTACATTGCTAAAGACCCAAATAATCCAAAATCATTTTAATATGTAATGGCTCATGTGCATTTACTTGCACTGCTCTTAACTGAGTATCTATCTCCAAGTAAAGGTCATTATACAGAAAAGTATGGGTAAAAGGTACTCTATCACTAATTGCCCTCTCCCCTGCAAATGGCTGAATCAGAATTTATAAAGTCATCATAGGATGAAGATTAGACTCCTCTTTATCAAATATGCAAAAAAAAGGGCACGTTGGCTAGTGAAGTTTTCAGTATGATACAATTAATGCAATCATTTGTCAATCAACCATCATATACTGACTACTGGCCAAGGTTAACATGAAGTGTTTTGACCATCAATCTAAGGAGTTCTATAAAAAAAATTTAATACGTGAGGCATCCTTGCTTTGATATTTTTTCTCAGAATTAATGATGGCATAGTTTCATGCAAATATATCAACCCTGAAACAGTAAACTGATAATGTTTATAAGCCTCAATGATTTCTGACTGAGATTCAGCTAAAAACCACACACAGACCTGCCAGACCACTGGAAGCTTCACCCACTGGCACTTGCATATCAACTTGTATGTGTCTACAAGAGTTTCACAGTAGATGCATTAAATTTAAACTTCTACACAAAAACTTTTAGAAGCTAAAGAGAATTTTATGTGGATCCTCGTTTCAAATTACATTTATGAAATGATTAGTAAAATAATAACCATCTCTTACCTGCTTTTGAAAGCAAAAATTTAAATTGTTTGATACATTTTATTTGAAATGGACACAAATTTAGGATTATATTTTCTCTCAGAACAAAAAAAACACATTTATTCAAGAAATGTCACTTTGAAGTACATTAAGATGTGAAGGATGTACAAACTAAAATTGGTTTCAAATGGCATCATAAATGGTATTCTGTGTTGCATCAAAAATATATTGAGCAAGACAGCCTGAAAATGGATAAAAAAAAGTTTATCTACACGGGCTTTAATAAATCTGCACAAGGCTCCAACTTTCCAATTATTAAATGAGTAGTAAAATGCCTTAACAATTTGCTTTAAACATTTGGCTTATCAAAAATTTCTTCTCTTTCCTAAAGAATCTTTTAATCATTCGTTTTGGAAAAAAATGATTGCAAATTATGAAACAGATGACAGTAGCACATTATTGTTTGATAATGACCACCACTGCATAGCCATTCCAAATTCTGGCAACTCTTTCTGGATGCCAAAAACTGACATGAGTTCCTTTATCTTCTGAGGGTCAACTCCTTGCATACTTTTCAGGTTTAAAAAAAAGTATTGAAATTACTGAATTCCATGGAAAAATAACTCCATTTTCAGGCTGTCTGAATTAATACAAAACTGGATACTGTTTGTGACTAAATCTGAAGTCAAACTGAGATGATTAAAAAATACAATGTCATGATTTTAATTCTAAATATATGTTTTTCATTTTATAAAAATGATGAAAACAATGAATGCATTAGAAGAATATGATTTTATAGATACAATAAAATATTCTGTAAAAGTGCATTATAACAATCAGAAAATAAAAATGTGGTATTTATATCAATGGACCTGTATGCATAAATATAGAACATGAACTGAGCACCTGACTTGTCAATAGTGGAATCTTACTTGTCAATAGTAGAACCTCAGTTTATAACAGACACCAAAAGGTTCATTAAAACTGATTCATTAAAACAGCATTTTATAAAAACAGGAAAAATATATGAAAAGAATTTTGTGCACTTAAACGTTAAATATTATGCGGCTATGAAAAGACATGGTTGAACCTCTGTTCTTGATAAGAGAATTTCAATTTATTTATTTAACCTTTATCCATTGTTAACAATGACCGATTCCTCTGAATGCCCTTTCACCACTATCGTGGCAGTTGAGACAGTGCTGAACAACCATGGTCATCACTTATAAAGCATTATAAATCATTCCATCCACTTGGCAGTACTGGCCAGTGTCCAGATTCTTAGCCATAAGCTGGTTTGGGTTGGCATTAGGAGTGACATGTCTGTAGTATAGTCGGGGTATACAGCAGTCCTGAAACAAAATTTTAATTCTCATACTATATTTATGAATATTTTTCACATACAATGGATTTTGAAGCACAAGCTCAAACTAAATGAATAAAAATCTGCAATTATCACAAACTATCAACAAAATGAGAAGACAATATCAATTGAAATTTCAACACCTACATGTTGATGCCCATGCCAGATGACTGCTTAAGTTCTACCATTTCGCTACAGATACCAAAATACTAATTATCATTAAAGAACAAGTATGGCAAAAATCTTCAATTTGTAAATCTATTTTCTATTTTTTAGAACTGTTTGAATTAGAAATTCACTGTTCACTGCAACACCAAATTTATGAAATTAAGTGCTGAAACTAGTAAAGAGTTAGACTTTTCAAAATTTCGGACATTTCTTCCCTGGAATTGGATAAATTTGTTACCGGGTAGTCATTCCAGAATCAAGTGAACATCATTTACTGTGCTTGTGTACTGATGTAATGGTCATTTCAAATGATAATAACAAATTTGTGGTAAAACCTTATGATAAAGAACTGAAAAGTGGCAACTGTTTTCTTTAATTGAAAATTACTCAAGGAAAAAAATGCACAGAAAATTATGAGTGATTTAAAAAGGTATCACTGCAGTCTCTGCTCATTCTATATTTAATTCTGATCATATTTAAAGTAATAAAATTATTAACAATCCTTCTAAACTATTAAAAAGGATCTGATTCTGGCAAACAACCAGTGACATTGTCTATTATGAGATGTTATCAAGGAAAATGGAGAGTGTGAGAGTGAATGAAAGACTGCTCGATTGCTTTCACAGGGTATGTGAATAAAAACTGAAAGAACTTTTTGTTTCACTTTACCAAATAACTAAGAATAAATGCAGCAAATAAGAAAAGTAAAACATAGTGAAAATTATGTTAGTTGATATGAGGTAACATTTTAATGGGGCGATTTCCATTATTTTACAATGACAATTAACTTTGAGGGGATTTCCCTTATTTACCTTGACAATCAACCATGAGGGGATTTCCCTTATTTACCATGACAATTAACAATGTGGGAATTTCCTTTATTTACCATAAAAATTAACCATCATATATTTTGAAAATATTATTGGCAATACATTTGACTTAAACAGGTGTTTGGTACACTTATTTTATCTTTAGTTACTTATGTGATATAAAGGCTACAAAAATATATACTCATATTTAATAACAAGCTGAGACTGCACAAGTGCAATGGAGTACACTATTTTTGTAAATCATAAAAGTTGTTATTTTCTTTGGCCATTCATAACTATGTTTATCATTGATGAAGCAATAGTAATTTCACTTCTTATATTTCCAGTGGATCACTGTTATTCCACAGCATATATTCTTACTTCCAGGAATTTGTATATTCCCATACACATCGCTTTCACACACATCAAGGGGAGGTAATGCATGCTCCAACTTTACTGAGTGTAGCTCTTAGATGCAATAATTTGTAAATCATGCACTTTAATTGTGCAAGATCAATGCATTTGGAGTTTCCTGGATATATTATATAGAATTCAAACATAAGCCTGTATAGAAATATCCATATCTAACCTTAAAATTGCTAAGATCAGCTTCATACATACATAATACTTTCTAATGTCAGGAAAACAGTACTAAACTCCTAGCTTAATATTTGAAAAGAACTTTGCTACACATATATCTCAAGATATCATAAATTATACTTCTCAGAGAATACTTACCCAATCACTTTAATATTAGAAATTAACGCCTATCACCTATGATACCAGCAAACCAGACAGAGTGAAAGAGAGAGATGTTCTTACTAGAAATTGTTCAAAGGATCAATCCTCTATTTCATGGCCTTAATATTATTGCTATGACCATGAACTACCAAACTTTTGACTTTATTGAAGATGAATATAAATTTTCAGAAATTAAAACCCAATTCTTTTTATAAACTACTCTGGAAGCTGTAACAAAACTCTCCATAGGTAATTATTATAAATCCTTAGAATGTCATGTTGCATATTTGTGCTATCTCACTGTGGGCAGAAAAATTTCACACAATACTGGACCATCTCACATCAATGATTTCTCATAGTTGAATGGGTTTTTTATGCCAAGATTGTCTTTTTTTAACCCAAATACAATACCCTGCAAATGCTTTCATAATGCATCAGAGTATACAGTAAGCCTGTTGATAACATGTACATTTTTTGTCATGACTTTGTGTATATTCCACACAACCTGTAGCTTTACTTTGTAGATATTCCGCACAACCTGTAGCTTCACTTTGTGTATATTCCATGCAATCTGTAGATTTACTTTGTGTATATTCCACACAACCTGTAGCTTACTGTCATAAGGAAAATATGTTTGCATTTCCAATCAATGCTTTTTGGATGAATTTGGGAAAAAGATCGGAGAGACTTTACTCAAGCCTAACAAAATATTATGTAAAATCTCAATCTGGTACTCTGAAAGTACCACAGGTATGGTGTTTATGTGTTTATGACTTAATCTGAGACAGGGAGAGGGGTTAGCTTTAGTTTATCTAGCTCAACATTGTGACTAACATCCATATCAGTAGCTCAGTGAATTTTCATGGGAATGTGTCTCAAAATATTGAAAAAATTATCTAGATTGCTGAAAAAGAGTGATCTGTGTACATGCATCTGAAATGTTGGTCCTGGAGTTAACTAGAAGTCCATTCCTAATTCATGACAGCTCTTATGAGACCAGTCACATGACACTGGTAAACAAACATAGTCTGCATAATCTTGTTTGTATTAATTTAAATTTCTACTTAGCGTCTCTTTATGATAGGACTTTTCTTATTAGTAGATGATGTCTGTCTGCCTGTAGCAATAATTACTGCAATATTTGCTCCATTATCCTAAAAATAATGCTGGTCATAAAGATGCAGTAAAACAAAGGCCCACATAAGTTGATTAACTAAAGTTGAGCCATTTGTTTTTCCTTCACATTATGGCAAGAAACTAAGCAAAAGGAAATTACACTTATCGCTTGCATGAGAGGGAATAAAAACTTTAAATGAATTTAGTGGGGTCAATAATCAGTTTGTCTTGGTAAAACAGTCCAGTAAGAGCTAGCATTTTTGTGGGTTTTTTTTATTATTTTACCATGACAACCAAAGTTAGTGTATCTTGTGTCTAGCTTTAAGTCGCATCTTGCCTGTATCTTAAGTTATTTTATCCTGTATCCAGCTTGTATTTTAACTGTTTTTTAGTATTAGGGTTAAGTTTGTATGTACAGCAGAGAACACTGTCTTGTCTTCAAATTATGTTATAATGGATATCCCAACAACACAAAAATATTTTTTTAAACTCTGACCTAAAATTTTTACATTGCTGACACTGCTACTAATGTTGCGGGAAACTGATACCTGTATCTTGTATTCTGATCATGGAATGTGATCCTTGTATCTTGCATTCTGATCATGGAAACTGATATCTGCATCTTGCATTCTGATCATGAAAACTGATACCTGTATCTTGCATTCTGATCATGGAAAGTGTTCCTTGTATCTTGCATTCTGATCATGGAATGTGATCCTTGTATCCTGCATTCTGATCATGGAAACTGATATCTGTATCTTGTATTCTGATCATGAAAACTGATACCTGTATCTTGCATTCTGATCATGGAAACTGATATCTGTATATTGTATTCTGATCATAGAAACTGATACCTGAATCTTGCATTCTGATCATGGAAAGTGATCCTTGTATCTTGCATTCTGTTCATGGAAAGTGATAACTATGCCCTGCCATCTACTAATGGAAACCAATACCCATATCTTGCCATTTACAAATGGAAACTGATCCTTATTTGCCATCTGGTAATGAAAAGTGATAACGATATCCTACAACTTGTTAATGGAAACTATTAATTATATCTTGCCAGTAGCTATTGGAAATGATACAACTGAGAAAATATTTCAAAACTCACCACCAGGTATCTAATAGCAAGCTCAGACACCTTATAGCAGCCATTAAGATATATTTCATGTAACATGTGACAGTTATTGGCTAAAGTGATGATACTGCGATCTGTGAGATTGTTGATTCCTGCCAATACAATTTTCTTCAGAGGACATGACTGGGCCACCCTGCATACACCTTCATCTGTCACCTAGAAAACAGCCATGATAAAGTCAAATGATGCTTAACACTGTCACCTAGAATACAGCCATGATAAAGTCAAATGATGCATAACATTGTCACCTAAAAAAATTGCCATGATAAAAGTCAAATTATGCTTAACACTGTCACCTAGAAAACAGCCATGATAAAGTCAAATGATGCATAACATTGTCACCTAAAAAAATTGCCATGATAAAGTCAAATGATGCATACTTTGTCGCCTAGAAAACAGCCATGATAAAGTCAAATGATGCATAACATTGTCACCTAGAAAACAGCCATGATAAATGATGCATAACATGCAAATCAAACACTAACCTTTACTTCAGAACTTTAGTTATCCAAGATTCTGTCTTGATTATCAGTGTATAAGAACTACTTCTATGTCTCAGGTGCATGCAGATTTTTAATGTTGTTACATTTCCACAAAACACAATATTTGACATAAAACATGAGGTACTTTTTAAAGTTTAGTCTAAAACATATACAGAATAATACAGACTTGGGACACTTCCTCCTGGGTAAGGGCTGGATAAGTGATTTTTAAAGCTACACCCTATGATGCAAATTAGTGGATACAATCAGGTTGTTTATTCTGATTACTCTTAACAAATTGCCTAGACCCAGATCTGCCAGCACATTATATGATCACAGATCTGAGTTAGCGCAGTCTGCAGTTGCATTAGACTTGTGAGCAAGTATATACAGTACTTAACACGTGTAAAAAAGGCAACCTGGACAATCAGCTTTCCAGTGATTGTCAACACTGGCTGTAATTTTTTTTCTCCAGTTTTGTTCAAATTTTGTTTGCAGCAAAAGTATGCAATAGATAACAGTACTTACAACCAATGTCATAAATCTAATGAAATTTAACACCAATATTAAAGCTGATTTAACTGGGATTTACAAGAACAGATGTGGATTGATATGATTTAACAACAGACCACGAATATCTTTGCGATGTAAAATAAACATTCAATGTAACACTTATCAAAAGAAATGTACCCTAAGGGCGTCTCTCACTCTGAATTAAAAGCAACAAAATGTTTGATGCTTCTCTGTACCCATTAAAATATATACACAACACATTTTCCACCATTTCAACTTAAGACGTTAAAGGTTTGGTGGATATTTTATCACAAAGGTGAGAAAGTATTTATACATTCTTACACATACCACACATACATGTCAAATGTTTCTGTTTGGCAGCTTCTGCTTTCACATTGTTTTCATGGCTTTCAGATTGTTTTCCAGCATGGCACATTCCAATGGCCTTGTAATGGTACTATTATCACATGGAATTTAAAGTAATCTGAGAACTATTATTAGCACAGAAGGTATTAAGGTCATAATAATGTGCAGATGCATCTACAAGGTCACTGACAAAAAGCAGTATTTTAATCAGCTCAATGTTTACAATTCATAAGTTTATTACAATTAACTCAATATCTGTGAACCTCAGAATCACCAGTCTCAAAAGCTCCAAACAATAACATCTTTCCAGAAAGTGTTCACAACTTTGCAAGGTTTACTGCAATTCCAAACAATGGTTCCTCAATACTTGTTTATCATTTAGAAAAGTTTCCATGTGCAATTAATATTTATTATTTTTCAAGTCATGTAAATTTTTATAACAACTGGAACTATTAGAGTCTAAGTTAAGTTTACAATAAATAACAACCCTTTAGGAAGGTGATAAACTGTATAATAATGGATCTATGAAAATAAGAAAAACCACAAAGAAATGCTGATGAAGAATTAATTTTGGCTGAAGGGAGATTACAAGAAATAGAACTGAATGTAGATAATGAAAAGCTTGAAGCCCTTAATGCCAGGAGTCCAGAATTTGTGTAAATTACAAAGCATGCACGTGTTTGGAGAAAATATGCACAAAATATTTTACTTATTTTAGAAATAATAAACTATACAGAAACACAATAATGAGGTTAATGGGTGAAAATGGAAATTGAAATGAAAAAGACATATCTGAAATATTTAAAGAACAAAAAGAGTTCTATTACAACCTATATGAAGAACAACAAATTTTCTTTAACCCAGACAAAGAATTCATAACAAGACAACTACTGGTACAATCAAATGCCTGTTAAGGAGAATTTTCATATAAGGAATGTTTCCAAGCTTTACAAATGAAAAAGGGCCCTAAATGATTTTACAACAGAATCCAACAAATGTTTTGGAAAGATCAGCTTCCTGATCTTTTACACTCCTATCCCCTAAGGTCTGGAAACCTGTCAATATCTAATTAGCAAAGAGTGAATATATGCATACCCAAAACCGGAAAATGATATTTCTGTCATTTCTTAATGTAGATTATACAACTGTTTCTGCAGCTCTTGCAACCAGAATTAAAATATTTCGCTTATAGTACGGTCTTTGTTTCTGGACCAAGTTGTGCATGAGTTATCAAGGGAGAGGTGTATTTAAGTAATCATGACTGCCATTTGTCTTCACTTGCATTTAACACTGTCAGAATGACCAGCTAAGTGCTATAGGATTGAACAATCCTCACAGGATATAAATATTTTGATCTAAGAGCATGAATCGGTACTAAAACCTACACTGAAGAAAACTAGGAGAATAATTCAGAATAGGAACATCTACTGCTTCAGAATGTTCTGAAGAAAATGGGATTCTACATTCTCTCTCCCTCTCTCTCAAGTCAAATAAGCACTTATTAAAACACATACATTTTCACATCAGCAAAGCCCTCAGTAAACCAAATAAAGTTGGTCTCAAGAGTTTTTGGTTTTGATGGTTTTCACTGTACTATATTATGTATATGGTAATATTATATTCAAGACTGATTCAAAAGAAACTACCTTGTGTACAGTCTTGGATTAGCAGATATCTTAAATGAACAACTCTGTTAAGTCATCAAATGTATATTACCAATATCTATTTATATTCACTGCAAAGTTCAACAATTCTAAGAAGTTATTTTTTAGTTTTAACAAGACTTTTAATATCATTTACTATATCAGGCCAAATGAATGGGAGCTAAGTGGCTTTCCCAAGGACACACAGAAGCAGCTGATCCAACTTGACCTCCACGGGTATGAAACCTGCAACCCTTGGAATATGAGTCCTACACTCACCACTTCAGCTACTACAGCTAAAACTATTCTAATAAGACCTTATTCATAAAGAAAGGAGTAATTCATAAATGCAATATCACTAACATATTGGTTTTTTATTCTATTAAAGATATAATGTTTTTCAAAAGCTTTCTTGATACCTGTGTCTCTTGCCAAGCATGTACCGATGAAACAATAATAATAATAATAACAATAATAATGAAAATGTTAATAACAGTAATAATAATAATCATAACAATAATCTTAATTAAAACATCCAAAGGCACAAGAATATGTATTTGAAAGTTTATGTTCCAAATGACATAAAATATGTACAATAAAAGCTAAGCAATGCTGGATATATGAGACTGCTTGGGATGGACTACTACTAAGTGGAGATCAACTGGGAAAATCCTCTAAAGGTACAGCTAAGTATATTAAGTACATTCCATACTTAAAGGATCAAAATCTGTAAGGTGGTCTGATATTAGCTCAGCTCTATTGGTTACAAGAAAACCTGGATGGATGGACAAATGAAAATCCTTTATGAGAAGGAGGACCCATGTAAATTCCAAATCAAATCCAATATTTCCTATATTTACATAGCCATATCATATTTACTATGAAATCATGAAGGATTCAACTGTTGTGTGCTCATTTTATATATTAAACTTCTTAGCACATAATTTTACATGTTGGAACTGGGGATCAAACCTAAAACTACAGAGGTGCAAAGCAGCACATTACTGCTGCACTATCTAGGCCCTGACATGATACCACGACTCCCAATACTAAATATATGCAATGGTTCTATAAACAATTATATGAATGATGCAATGTGAAAACATATAATGTATATGGCTGTGTCCTAACAACCTGGGTACATCCTTTTAATCCCAAGTCCTCAAGGCGTGGGCAACCTTCACTTAGACTGAAAAGCAGCTTATCATTGACACAGATGACTCCTGATACCTCCAGTCTCTCCAGGTTCGGACATGACTCTGCTACAAAGAACAACATCTCAGAGTCCAGCTGGAATGGAAATAAAATAATATTTGATTAATTCTTGATGTTTCTTAGAAACACTGGAAAATGACAACTCCATGACACAAATGACGGGTCAAAATTAAGCTACAATGTCAGTAGCCTGTGTTAACACTCTGATCAGTCACTTCCCTGGCTCGAGTTAATATTTTTAAGTAGAGCTGAATAAACCCTGTAAAACAGGTCACAGTTATCATATTTTAGTGTAAGACACACATTCACCCCATGCAATTTTGATAGTAATGAATAAAAAGATATTGGAATTAGGACCCAGACAAAATTTTTAAGCAGTAATGAACAAAAGATGGAAAGAAGGGCATGACAACATGGTTTCTGTGAGCAACAAATTTATATCAAAGGACATTATTAGTTACATGTTAGTTTACCAGGATGCACAAAAATGTTATAACTATCTTTAACCCCATAAACAGTGAACCAAAGAAAAGGAGTGGACCCTATACATACTGAGTCAAAGGCAATGGGTGGACCCTATACAAACTGAGTCAAAGGCAAAGAGTGGACCCTATACATACTGAGGCAAAGGCAAAGGGTATATATCGGGTTCAATCAAAATATTCCATACACCCTAGTAAACTAACTGGTAATGAATTTATTACCTCCTAAACCTTGAATACACTTATTTGTTTCAAGAATAAGACAAATAATCCCTTAGCTGCCAAATTCTGTCAGACCAAGAGGTCTATGCTTTTTGCCTGAAACACTACAACAAAGACCTGGATATATTGTCAACTGATATTTCCAATTAGGAGGTCTACACTCTTTACTGACGTCCAAAGTAGAAACAACAACACAGACTTGGGTTTGCTGTCACTTAAAGTTCTGACAGATCCGGATGTCTACATTTTTAGATGAAGCCCAAAGCTGAACAAACACCACATATTTAGATCTGTTGTCATTTAATTTTCTAATAGATCAGAAGGTCTATACCTTTTGCTTGAAGCCATAAGGAGAACAAACAACATAGACTGACATCTGATGTCACTTAATACTCTGTCAGTTCAGGAGGACTAAGCTCTTTGCGTGAAGACATAAGTAGAATTCACAACACAGATTTCATTTGCTAGCAACTAAAGCTCTGACAGATTAGGTCTACATAATTTGCCTGAAACCATATTTAGAACAAACATATCACTTAATATTCTGACTGATCAAGACCTACACTTTACACTTGTTAGCATGAACAGAGACCTGGATCTACTGTCACTTAATGCTCTGACAGATCAGGAGGTCTATATTTTGGGCTTGAAAACACAAGCAGAACAAAGAGACGTGGACCTATTGTCACTTAATGCTCTGTCAGATCAGGAGGTCTATACTTTTGGCTTGAAAACACAAGTAGAACAAAGAGACCTGGATTTACTTTCACTTAATGCTCGGACAGATCAGGAGGACTATACTTTTCGCTTGAAGCCCTACAAAAATAGACAATGTCTGTCCATTACATCTGATCTAAATCTACTGGGAAGAAATTCACACTACTCTGCATTTAAGTAACATCTACAAAGGTTGGGTCGGGATGGGAGTGAAATATCACTGGCTCCCATCCACTGGATTACCAGGATGAGTCAAGGGCAAAATATGCAACATTTTCAAGTATAATATGATCAAGGTTTATATATACAGTCATAGCCAGAGGATGAACTATATATGTGATGGATTTTGTAGTATGACATGTGAGGCACTATCTGGGGGGTTGTGGTAACCTCTGGGATGAGGAGGAGTACTGCAGTGGTTGGAAAATATTATAAAATGTGTGGGGATTGATGATGATGGGGCACAGCAGTTGCTATGAAAATAAAAAGTATGATGCATCAATGCTCTGTTCTACTTATACCTCAATAAATTTTAAGGATCTTATTTAAGCTTATATTTCTACAACTAACTAGTCTCACTATTATGCCTTAGAAAATCAGCATACATTTAATGTGTTTAGCAAATGATCTGGTTGCATCACCTTTCTGTAGGTTTTAAATGAGACTAACAGACATGTTCACCCTATAGTCTAATATATATTTTAACCTTGGATTATTTTGGACAGTCTTCTGGTACTTTATTTAATTAAAAAATCAAACTCTTTACACAAGTTTCCAAATATGTTACAAACTTAGTACTAAATTAACTTTAAATAAAAATACCCTACTACAGAGAATACTATGAGACAAAATAAAAGTCCTTATTAAAATGTCTTATGGCTGAGTAAACTTATGTTCAGAAGTTGTTCAGATTTTTAGAGGATTGTATAGATCAAGGGAGATAATTTTATTCAATATTTTCAAGTTGTACAAATCCTCATCAGATTGATAGACTCCATGACACTGCATTACACTGTTATGGTGCCAAATAGATTATATAATATTTGCATGGGGAGGAAATCATCACACATTGTCCTCATCAACTTGCTAGACTCCAATGCATTATATTGTTATGGTGCCTAACTGATTAAATAAAATTTGCATGGGGAGGAAATCATTACACATTGTCCTCATCAATGTGGTAGTCTCCATGACACTGCATTATACTGTAATGTTGCCCAATTGATTATACAATTTTCTGTACAGGGAGGAAGTCACTACACATTTATGTACTCCAGATAAGAATTACAAGGTTTACAATTATTTCGCACAAGTTGTACCTAAATTAAACATTTTTTTAAATCCAAAATAGTTAATGACACATAGTCCATACAAATTTTCCATTTAACAATCAATATTTGCAAAACAGAATTCAAACTCAGTGTAAACTTGCACATTCCATGCACCCAACATTCTCAGACAAGATGGTGTAAGAAATACATTTGTTGTGCTACAGAGTTTGATGTTATCACATGCACCGTTATGTGTGCTAAATAATTACAACTATGTGTTCAAGTCATGACAGACAAATGGGCAGATATCAGGGTGGGCCATCATCTATCCAAGTGAACTTACACCAGTAAGTTTAACAATAAAATGAAAACATGAGAGATCTCATTAAACTAGATTATCTTTCCTTGATAAATATCAATCTGCTTCAATGAATTATGAATTAAATTTATGCTTAACTGGTTTCATATTAGAGATGTGATAATCCCTTCAAATATGTTAATTCTGGTCTCTACGTAATAAATTAGTTCTGGACCATGTAGCTTGTCCAAAACTTCTCTATGATAAATGACTTGACCTTGAGGAAAGAAAAAAAGCTACTGATATAAAAGGTCAGAAGTACAAAAGATCAAGGTCATAGACAGGAAGGAGAATTGTGTTTGCATTATACTTCTGATACTATTTGTATTTAACTCACCGCATAAGAATAATACTCTGATTATTCCGCATGCTCTTGTTTTATAATATCACAAGCTTGACATTTTCATAAAACTTTAAAGTACGACTTAGTCCGAGCCTTGAATCACTCCCACGATGTTTTATTTATCTCTTGTCTTATAATATCACAAGCTTGACATTTTCATAAAACTTTAAAGAACGACTTAGTTGAGCCTTGAATCACTCCCATGATGTTTTATTTATCTCTTGTCTTATAATATCACAAGCTTGACATTTTCATAAAACTTTAAAGAACGACTTAGTTGAGCCTTGAATCACTCCCATGATGTTTTATTTATCTCTTGTCTTATAATATCACAAGCTTGACATTTTCATAAAACTTTAAAGAACGACTTAGTTGAGCCTTGAATCACTCCCATGATGTTTTATTTATCTCTTGTCTTATAATATCACAAGCTTGACATTTTCATAAAACTTTAAAGAACGACTTAGTTGAGCCTTGAATCACTCCCATGATGTTTTATTTATCTCTGGCAATAATGTATTATTATGAGGAGAAACCTCCTTCCTTGGATTTTAAATTATCAAAGAAATAAATAAAAATGATGAGAATAAAGGAAAAGATAAAGGAAAAGAAAATATTACATTAAGTTCCTCTGTTGAGGATAATTAATAATAATAATAATGACAACATAAACATGATATTGTTACACAAGCTTTAAAAGCCACTGATTAATCTTGATGTCTTTGTTAATTAGTATTTCTATTATTTTAAATGCTGATTGTCTAAATGAAACTATGAAAACTGCAAATGTTATTATTGTGTCTAAAATGTCTGAGTCATCAATATTTAAAGAGTGCAGAATTTAGAAACTAAAATATTTTCTAAGGGGCTACAAATTTCTTGATTATCCAGCCTATATTATCAAACACTTATGGTTGCATTACTTAATATTTATATGCTGATGTGGAATGATTTTAGTCTGCTGGTTAAGTGGTCACAAATTTGATTCCCCAGGGCACAAGTCAGCATAACAAATTTCTGTCTTTATTCTCAAAAACACTCAAGAGTGATGTTATGTAAGTGTACAAAGTTTCATCCTATCATTAATGAGACAGGACTTTCACATAATCATGTATTCAAAGACATAATGTGGTATCCTGGGATAAGTACATTCCTCCCAGTTTGATGTATAGATATTAATTTATCATAATTTCATGTACATACCTTGTACTCCTATTAAGAAATTCACTTGATTTGTGTATACAGACAAGTATTAAGATATACCTGCCTAGCAAGTAAGTTTTCATGCACCATAAGTCCTATCTATTGGCTTTGTTTGCATTCCCTTTTTGTGGAAAGGTGCACAGCCATGTAGGTTAGGGAATTGGTGCAAGAGAGCTAAGAGACAGATGCTTTCTCAGTACGGATTCAGTTCCTGCTTGGCAGGAATTGTAACTCTCTAACTGTTTTAATTTTATAAGACAACCTAATTATTTTACAATACTAATCTCCCTTGGGGACTCAAAATGAATTTGTTCCATACTCACATAAACCCTTCTTCTAAAATTAGCAATCCAAATAACAATATCATTTTTAGTAATAGTAAAGAAAATCTATAACAAAATATTTAGTTTATGTACATTTCTGACACTAAGGAAAAGTGATTTGATGCTGGCAGCCCTTTCTGGATTTTGGAAGATGGGGATCAGTGAGATACCAGTCACATTTCTCAATAAGCTAATCGCAAGACTCTCCAGCCGGATACAGTATTGGGTCACAAAGGCTAATCCTGCATCTGTAAGGGATGTTCCTTGGCCCCCACTTAGGTCCAACTCCAGCAAACCAGCCCCTGTGTACTGCAGTATCTGTAAACAAGATATGCATGTATGTGTACGTATATTTTCTTGTATTGAATCCAACAGAAAGAAAAGAAACAACATGCTCACAATCTTTTGGACCATACCCACTTCAATAAAAAGTCATTCATCAAATGATCTGTTTATAAGCTTTATATGATTTCAATAAAATATTATCATGAATGAAGGAATGAAATATAAACTAATGTAAAAAACTTAAAGTCTAAAATATAAAGATTATAAATCTGTTATCAGGGATTTGTTCAAGTCTAGCTGGCAACTTCAACACTAACATCACTATTGATGACTACCTGCATCTTATTTCCAACCAAAATTGTTCCAGAGAATACGTAATGTTAGGTATGGCAGATCAGATCTAGACTGGTTTAAAACAGTGGTCTGACTGATCAGATCTAGACTGGTTTAAAACACTGGTCTGACTGATCAGATCTAGACTGGTTTAAAACACTGGTCTGACTGATCAGATCTAGACTCGTTTAAATCATTGGTCTGACTGATCAGACCTAGACTCATTTAAATCATTGGTCTGACTGATCAGACCTAGACTCGTTTAAATCATTGGTCTGACTGATCAGACCTAGACTCGTTTAAATCATTGGTCTGACTGATCAGATCTAGACTGGTTTAAATCATTGGTCTGACTGATCAGATCTAGACTGGTTTAAAACACTGGTCTGAATCAGATCTAGACTGGTTTAAAACAGTGGTCTGACTGATCAGATCTAGACTGGTTTAAATCATTGGTCTGACTGATCAGACCTAGACTCGTTTAAATCATTGGTCTGACTGATCAGACCTAGACTGGTTTAAATCATTGGTCTGACTGATCAGATCTAGACTGGTTTAAATCATTGGTCTGACTGATCAGATCTAGACTGGTTTAAAACACTGGTCTGACTGATCAGATCTAGACTGGTTTAAAACAGTGGTCTGACTGATCAGATCTAGACTGGTTTAAATCATTGGTCTGACTGATCAGACCTAGACTCGTTTAAATCATTGGTCTGACTGATCAGACCTAGACTGGTTTAAATCATTGGTCTGACTGATCAGACCTAGACTCGTTTAAAACATTGGTCTGACTGATCAGATCTAGACTGGTTTAAATCATTGGTCTGACTGATCAGATCTAGACTGGTTTAAAACACTGGTCTGACTGATCAGACCTAGACTCGTTTAAAACATTGGTCTGACTGATCAGACCCACACTGGTTTAAAACAGTGGTCTGACTGATCAGATCTAGACTGGTTTAAAACAGTGGTCTGACTGATCAGACCTAGACTGGTTTAAATCATTGGTCTGACTGATCAGACCTAGACTGGTTTAAAACATGGTCTGACTGATCAGATCTAGACTGGTTTAAAACACTGGTCTGACTGATCAGATCTAGACTGGTTTAAATCATTGGTCTGACTGATCAGACCTAGACTGGTTTAAAACACTGGTCTGACTGATCAGATCTAGACTGGTTTAAATCATTGGTCTGACTGATCAGATCTAGACTGGTTTAAAACACTGGTCTGACTGATCAGACCTAGACTGGTTTAAAACACTGGTCTGACTGATCAGATCTAGACTGGTTTAAAACAGTGGTCTGACTGATCAGACCTAGACTCGTTTAAATCATTGGTCTGACTGATCAGACCTAGACTGGTTTAAAACACTGGTCTGACTGATCAGATCTACTAGACTGGTTTAAAACACTGGTCTGACTGATCAGATCTAGACTGGTTTAAATCATTGGTCTGACTGATCAGATCTAGACTGGTTTAAATCATTGGTCTGACTGATCAGACCTAGACTGGTTTAAATTACTCTTCATGTTCTATCAACAAATAGCCTAATTTAAATTATTAAGCACCAGTTGCAAAACAATTTCTACTGATGGTGATAAGCCACAGGTGCACAACACAATCATACAATGCATAACAGAATCCTACCTACTGTATATGACACCAATCTGACACAACATAACTAACAAACTGCTATAAAAACCGTGTTCTTTTTGTAGTTCCTGTAGCAAACTTGCCAATAAATGACATGTCACACAAAAGCCCAATATCTGACTCCCACCACACCCCACATGAAAACACCATAAAATCTTATGAAGCGAGAGCTTTCTTGACACCACAATAGATGCCCATAACCTGTATAAACAAGAAGCAATAGGCCTAATGGAAACTATTACCATAGGACAGTTTATACAGTTAATTGGCACCAATTTCATTCAAACAAATAGGCAATCAGATATAAACAACCACAATTGCACAAATTACATAACTAACAATAGCTAGGGAGATTTTGTCCTTTAGGCACTGCTCTGAGAGCTTGCACAGGCAAAGTACACATGGTACAACCAAACTTGTTTGAAGTTTGGAAAACCAGAGATGCATGTTGAAGAAACAGAACTTGTGATACTTAGGAGACTTGAATAAAAATGTATCAGCCATCTTTATTAATGATTATTCGCTAGTTCTTGATTAGCAGCAGTAGTGTTTCCTGGAAGTGGGATTGTGATTCATTTTATAAAATGTAAAACATGATTATTTTGGTAGATGGAATAGTGTGGAAGTGTGATGCATTTTCCAAGGCAATATGCTGAAATGGTCTCATGATTCAGGGAAAGAATGAACCATCTACAACATAAGCAAAGCCCTGCAAAACTGATTTCAGAACCCTTTGCTAGCAGAGTTTGATTTGGTGAAGCACACCAGCAAGGGGAAGCATCTTATTCTTTGCACATACTGCAACCACCATAACACCACCCATCATCAGGACAATGCACAAACTTAGATCTCAATCCCAAAAGTAACTCATTTAAACAAGGATCAACAGGCCATGTCACAAGAGCTAAGAAACATATCTGGTATTTCGTAGTTTGCAGCAGTGCACATTCTGTAAGTTTGCAGTTGTGGGGTAAACATTTTTGAACCTTGGGTAAGGAAATGTTCCTAGATATCAATATCACTAAGAAAGAAATTCATTTGCAAGGGAATTTAACAAGATCACCAGGGAAGTCTCTAACAGATCTATGACTGAATTTTCATAAATAGAGAGGGGGCCTGGGGTTTGTTTCAAAAATTATTTTCAATCCTCCAAATGACTTGAAAAAATATTCTTGCTCATATTAGTAGAAAACAAGATCTATATCCATTATATTACCTGGTAGCTTAAAAATATAACTAATCTTCAGGTAAATGAAACAAAAATATCCTATCAGAAAGAATATCCCAACCCCTCCCCCCAAACGAAATGGGTAATTCCTAATATGTGCAAGTTAACATGAAGAGAGCAACCATTTAATTTCAAGTATAAATTCAACACTGAAATATTGTACTGGAGCAGCCAAATGAAGCAACTGATAAATTTAACATGAATATAAATCTACCATATTCAACATAATACCAACACATGACTAAATAAGTGCAAACACCACTCCGTAGTAAATACTCAAACAATAATATCCATTATAAGTCTTGTGTCTTAATCCTGCCATGTGAGAAAAAAAATCTGCTATTAAAAATCATCCAGAACATTTAAAATTGTCTTGGGACATACTACCATGTATCTCTGGTAGTTCCTTACCATCATTCATAATCACTTATAATTCAAGTCCAACTGCAAACAACACATACCCTGGTCTACCAAAACACAATTCACCAGAAGATCTGGGTTTATGTTGCTTGTTCTACTGCTTACTCCTAATAAATTGAACAGACCTTGATTTGCCAGTGCATTATGCAACAGCAGAAGCAGTTTGCAGGTCCAACTTATAAAAGAATATATATTATTCAACTTTTTGGGTTAAATCAATCTCAAAGTTGGATCTTACATATGTTTTATTTAGATGACCATGTTGGGGAAGAGTTAGTGAATGCACCTCCAATATGAAAATATGACAATATAATCAAAGGGAGCTAACTTCAACTTTAATCTCACAAAATTAACCCAAATAATATTTGTTTAACTGCACAATACATCTATTATGTTAAATATGGTGCTGTCATCTCTTGTGATGAAGTGGACAAGTCTTCTGTAATTTCTGTATAACAAGTATTTTCTTGGCAAATCAAAGGATAACTCTGCAACAACAATCTATTAACTTTACAACATACAGAACAATTTAACAAGACTACTGTAACTGGATCAGTAAATGCCCACCCTGGTTTAACAGCTCTCTAAATTGGCTCTAGTACAGTATGGCTAACTTGGGATGATTGCTGATCAAGTTGTCTTTGGCCATTGGTTAAGGTCATCATCATCATCATCATCATCATCATCATCATCATCATCATCATCAATCCCTTAACCCAAGAGGTCATTAGGGCACCACAACTGACTTTGCAACCAATTCTCTCCATCTTTCCCTGTTCTCTACTGCCCTTTGGGAATCTCCAAATCACATGCCTGTCAACTCATTAATGTTGTCTTCCCACCTCTTTTTCTGTCTGCCTCTTCTTCTGCACCCTCACACTGTGCCTTGCAAGATTGTTTTTGCCAGTCCAGATGATCTTGAGACATGACCGTACCACTTCAGTTTGCGCTTTTTTACAGTGGTCAAGAGGTCTTCATAGGATCTGATGGCTCACTGGATCCTGTTGTGGACTTCTTCATTGGTTACATGGTCAATGTATGAGATGCCTAAGATCTTGCGGTAGCATCTCATTTCAAAGGTTTGAATCCTTCTTTGTAGATCTGATGTGGGCGTCTATGTTTCACAAGCATACAGAAAGATAGATATGACAACTGAGTGCATCAGCCTTATTTTGGAACCAAAAGCAATGTTAGTATCTTTCCATATTGGTGTCAACCTTGTTATTGCTGCTGTTGTCTGAGCAATCCTGCAAAGTAGTTCTGGTTTGGAGCCCTCATCTGTGATAATTAATCCCAAGTGCTTAAAGCTTGTGACTCTTTCCAGCTTCTCTCCACTGACCTTTATTTCTGCACTGATGCCATTGGTGTTGTTTGTCATCAGTTTGTTTTTATCAGTGCTAATCCCCATACCGTATTCTGTGGAGGTTGTGTCAAAGCACTCAACCAAGTCAGCCAGTTGTTTTTCATCTCCTGCTAAACCATCAATATCATCTGCAAAGCAAAGGTTGGTGACTGTTCTTCCTCCGATGCTGACAGCACCCTTGTTGTCATGCAAGGCATCCTCCATGATCCTTTCCAGGAAAATGTTGAAGAGTGTAGGTGACAGTATACATCCCTCTCTGACTCCAACTGTTGTTCGAAACCCATCTCCTCTGCTGCCATTGATGAGGACAGCACTGGTGGCTTTGTCATAGAGGTGCTCAACAACCTGCACCAGGTCTGAGCTGATGTTGCACTTCCTCATAGTTGCCCATAAGGCTGCATGCCATACTCTATCAAAGGCCTTTTAGAAATCTATAAAGAAGTGGTATAGATTCTGCGATGCTGAAGGTATTTCTTGCAAAGGAGTCTGAGATTGAAGATTTGTTCTGTGGTGCTCCTTCCTGCTTGGAAGCCTGCCTGCTCTTCAGCAATAATTTTCTCTGCTTGAGGCTTTAGTCTGTTGAGAATTATCTTCAGCATGACTTTGCTCGGGTGACTGATCAAACTGATGGTTCTGTAGTTTCGGCATAGCTGTAGGTTTCCTTTCTTGAGGAGCACGATGACCAAGGATTGAGTCCATGTGGTGGGCCATTCTCCTGTCTTGTTGCAGATTGTTGTTAGGACTGTGACTATCTCTTCTCCTCCTGCTTGAATGAGCTCTGCTAGTATGTTGTCAATGCCAGCTGACTTTCCTTTCTTTGGTTAAGGTATGTGGTCTGAAACTACACAATATGCAGAGCCCATTATTTTCTTATTAGATTCAACATGATATGTGGAACTAAGGTTTCTTTATTATCTTAAGTGCAAGCTATCCACAAAGTTTTGTCAAGGAACTTACTCAAGAAGCAGGCAATTCTGCAAAATCCCATATTTCTTTGGGCCACAATGACTTTGACTTTTGACCCCACAATCTATGGGCCTTTTCCATAACTTAAGGATGTTCAAACACACAAATGGACAACATCACATCTTTATATATCCATTATGGTGGTCAAAACAATGTTCTTTGCCATCATCTACTCCAGTTAATCAATAAATTGGAATTACTTGAATCTAAAAAATTAAGATTGTACTACTTTGTAGGGTACTACCTTTTCTAAAGAGCTGTCATCTAGAGCCGGTACCCCACACAACCGTACTGACTTAAGCCTCTTGAGTCTCTGGAGACACTCTGTGAGGATAGTTTTGTCATTCAGCAGGACCCCACACAGTGACAGCTGAGTCAGGGATGTAGGGAGAGTCCATAAGGCCTCACGTTCATGTTCCTGCCAAACCCCACAGTATGACATGTCCAGATTCTGAAGCTGGTTACAGCCTATGGACAGCTGGAATGGTATAAGGCTGATATAACATGTGTTACAGGATTACCGCGAACACATTTAACACTTGATGATACAATATCATGTGAATCTGATAATTCATTATACTGCATTGTCTTGATTCCATTCATTCTGGTATAACATCAAAATGACATCTTTCTGTAGCATCATGCAGTAATGGTATTTTCACTATTTTGAAATATCTTCAGTTTCAAAGTCTGACACTAAACCATATAATAAAATAAGTATACACCTTTATTTCAATCAATGTCGAGTTACAAAAACTGATAAATGTATCATACAGACCTTTGCTTTCTGATGGTCAATGATTTTTACAGATTCATAAAATTTTATATTCACCTCAACAAATGTCTACAGCTGGAAAATATTCATCATCATTAACTTATATTTCTCAAGTCCTCTTTACAATGCTGGTATACAATCACTTGATTGTAATACACATAAACAAGAGTCCCTTGAAGAAACTGATGCTCCACTGACCAATGGGAATATGCAGAAATTCAAGATAATGTCTGTTTCTTCCCTCCTTTCAGTTTTGAATTTGGAATATTTTTAAACCATCTCAAATATATATCTTCAGAAATTACAAGTATGGTATCAAAAGTATTTTCTAATATATCTGAGTTAACACATTCATGAGAATAATAAAATCCATCAAAATGCACTAGCACTAGGGAAATCCCACTGAGGTACAGAATTTGTGACAGGGAATGCACTGAGGTCAGAATTTGGGATAAGGAAACCACACTGAGGATCACAATTTGGGAAATAGAAACCGCACTGAGAGCCAAAATTTGTATGCATGAAAAAGGCTTTTCAGAGTTCCGGCCAAATCACATGTACTGGTGTGGGATAATGGAACCCAACCTGAGAGTCAGAATTTATATGCATGAACAAAGCTTTGGGACATCAAAACATGACCCAATGGTTAGAATATGGATCAAGTAACAAAGACTTTGTGATAGGCAAACTACACTCAAGGCTCTGAATTTGTATACAGGAACAATGTATAAATAAATTCTGGTTTCTGAAATTTAAATAACACAATCCAAAATATAAATAACACTATCCAAAATACAACCTCTAATCCAGGCTCTATGTAGTACTTCCACACCAAATAGACATGTACACGGAACACATTTTCTTCAGAATTAGGAAGCAAGAAATACCCATGTTTACCTTTACCACAGACCAATTGTGTATGCAGATTATGCAAATGCTGTTTACTATAGACCTATTGTCTGTACGCAGACTCGACTATGCACATGCTCTTTACCATAGACCTATTGTCTATATGCAGACTCTGCTTTGCACATGCTGTTTACTGTAGACCTATTATCTATATACAGTCTCTACTATGCACATGCTATTTACCATAGGCCTATTGTCTGTATGCAGACTCTACTATGCACATCTGTTTACCACAGACCTATTGTCTATATGCAGATTCTACTATGCATATGTCGCCGTATTATTTTGCCAACAGCTCAAATAAATATACCTATGACTGCTCGTCTGATCATCTAATGAGTTTAATATTACCAAATGTAAGGTTTAAAATGAAAAGAAAAGAATATTCACTTAAATATTTTTGGTAGGATTTAAACTTTTTCTTTCAATGCAGATACAACTTCGCTGGGTACAAAATATGTGTTCTGTCCACATGACAAATACTGCAAAATTGTTCCCAAATATCAGTGAATATTGTTTTATTATCAGTCTATTCACTAACTTGCTACATTTGGACCTGAATATATTTTCTAAGAAGTTGGCATGAATACAAATAAAACATTTTACCACAGAGCATATATAAAATATGAATTTAAATGTAAATGCCTGAAGATATGCACGTAAACAGCACAGATAAAAGGTGGGACCAATTAGTCAGTGTGTGCTGATGTAAAAAGAATTTCTTCAATGCTACAGTAACAGTTAATTTCTCCTGGACATCCATTATATCATCATCAACTTCTGAAACTTAGTCCTGAAATGCCAAATACAATGTGCTGTGTACTGTATTATGCAAACTTTAATGAAATGCTTACTACAGTGTACTGTATTATACAAACAGAAAGGAAATTACTACACTGTATGGTATTATGCAAACAGTAAATAAATGCCTAAGACAGTGTACTGTATTATACAAACTGAAAGGAAATGCCTACTACAGTGTACTGTATTATACAAACTGAAAGGAAATTATTACACTGTACTGTATTATGCAAACTGTAAATAAATGCCTACCAAAATGAACTGTATTATACAAACTGAAAGGATATGCCTACTACAGTGTACTGTATTATACAAACTGAAAGGAAATTATTACACTGTACTGTATTATACAAACTGTAAATAAATGCCTACCAAAATGAACTGTATTATACAAACTGAAAGGAAATGCCTACTACAGTGTACTGTATCATATAAATTGAGCCATGAAATGCCTACTAGAGTACTGTATTATCCAAACAGAAAGAAAATGCCTACTACAATGTACTGTATTAAACAAACTAAATGGACATGCCTAATACAATGTACCGTATTATGCAAACTGTCAGGAAATGCCTACTACAGTGTAATGTATAATGCAAATTGAGTCATGAAATGCCTACTACAGTATACTGTATTAAGCAAACTAAAAGGAAATGCCTACTAAAGTGTACTGTCATTTTTATGTAAACTACAGTTTACAGAAATGTCTAATAGAGTGTATTGTTATTATGTAAACTGTAAGGAAATGCCTACTATAGTGTACTGTATTATTAAACCTGTAAGGAAATGCCTACTAGTGTGATGTATTATGCAAACTGAGTCATGGAATGCCTACTATAGTGTACCATGTTATGCAAACTGAGTAATGAAATGCCTACTAGCGTACTGTATTATGCAAGCTGTAAGAAAATACCTACTACAGAGTACAGATAATGCCTACTACAATTTACTATATTACACAATCTAACAGGAAATGCCTACTAGTGTACTATATTATGCAAACTGAAAGAAAATGCATACTACAGCGTACTGTATTATGCAAACTGAGTCATGAAATGCCTACTAGTGTACTGTATTATACAAACTGAAAGGAAATGCCTACCAAAGTGTACTGTCTTATGCAAACTGAATGGAAATGCCTATCAGAGTGTACTGTATTATGCAAACTGAAATAAATATCTACTAGTGTACTGTACTACGCAATCTGAAAGGAAATGCCTATTACAGGTTATTATGCAAACTGAGTCATAGAATGAGAATCTACAGGATATATGACTGTATTTACTTTACAATTTACTGTGCTGCATCTAATTTTTGTATGTCGATTTGTTTTAGGTTAGTAAAAGCAGAATTTCTTCTTATTCACAGTACCTTTTTCTCTTGTTTCACTTATACTGTATCATGCATAAGCTGAACACATCATGTCTAACAATAATGCCTTGCATATCACCCAAGCTTTCTATGTTTTGTGACAAGAAACATTTTCATTCAGAAGTTAATATTTGGTTTGAAACATTGGTGCTAAAAATAATATCGAAGATTGACAAATTCCCAAATGACCATTGTTAACAACCATTGAGGCTAATTTCAAAGTAAGAATGTCACTTCTCAGCTAGTGTTTGATGATAGTTTCATGAAAAAGTGATGAACAAAGTAACCTTTTTCATGAAGATCAATTTGTTGATGAAACGAATGGCCAATGATAGAGTGGAACCTTCAATTCATGAAGATCACTTTGTTGACGTGAATGGTCAATGATAGAGTGTAACCTTCAATATTAAAAGTGTAGATGAATTCTGTGCATTCAAAAATTGTCCTAGTCTCAAATAATCAATGTAATTTTTCTAAGTCTTACTAAATCAGCTTGAGAAAGAATTATGACAAATGTGTCATCATATCCCTTGTACTTCAGTGTGTAACAAATAGTATGCCAATCAATTGTAATTGCTATTAGCTGTAACTATTAGTCTTAAAGTTTTTTCCTCATGTTCAAAAATTATTATTTCAACATGTGTCTGACATTTATTCAAGCTGATCAATTTAATTAAGCATTTTCCTTGTTTCAAATCTTATATAAAGAACTAATTTAATAAATTATAACTAAATTACATGAATGACATGCTTTTGTGATGAGATGAGTCTTTTCATTTTTTTATCTGTATACTGCTCACAATAATCAGTTCAAAGGAAGCCTTGAAAATGTATGGGAATTAAATGAACTCTGAAAAATTAATAATACAATAAACATTTGTATGAAATATCATTTATTGAGAAAGAACACTGAATGTACCACTTGATGCAGAACAATATGTAAATTTCTGCATATGTGTATGTGAACAGTTACATGTACCTGTAGTCAATCAACAGGGATGTGTGCTGTTGCTAGGCAATTTTCCTGATATATGTTGTCATGGACATGGGTGTGAAGTTGACATGCCCAGAATAAGCTCTCCTGTCTTTAGTTTAAACAATGTTCATTGCTGACATCTTTCATAAAATCATATGAACTGAATAAATTCTAGATTGGGAAACAAGTGCTGGGCGCTTATATAAATCCCTCTTTAGTAAAATGTATCAACCTCATAAATGAAACATTAATTTAAATTAAGCAAATTATTAGAGTAAACATTCAAAACTGTGTCTAAGTGAATGAAACAACATTAAACACTATGTGGCACACAGCAAATATATATATTAGGTGTCTATTGTACAAACATTCACTGAAACAAAGTATATTCAATAATCGCTTCATGCATGGGAAATTCGAATAATGTCATGGCAAGGCTGAGAACTATTGACAATAGCCATGCAATCAAAACACAGCAAGCTTTTGTCATGGAAAATAAAATCTCACCGAACAGTGGCAAACATCTCTGCCTGGCCAGGATTCTGATACTGGTTATCAGTGGTGTACTCATTACTTCCATTTATTAAATTATGCACAGTTAGCAGACAAGGCAAGTTGCAAATATACCTATTTCTTTGGCCATTGTAAAGTAGATATGACAGTAAATAGTGATTACTGCCTCTCTGCAGCTGCAACTTCAGTACAGGTCGGATACGATGTTTTTCTGGTAAATATATAGGTTTTAAGTGAGCTATCTTCGAGACAGAGACTAGTAATCTCTTGCTGATTTCACACAAAGCAGGAATATCTGATCACCAGTCACTGAATAATCCTTTCAGCTGAAGAATTGACTGAAACTGTCTTACTGGGAACTGATTCCCCTAGCCCATGAAAAAAAAGATCTTGAAATAATTTTGTTCACATTCTAAAATTTGGCATTGAGTCATTAGTTTGCAGATTATGTCAAACAAGATTCTTTCTGGTAGGTAACAATTTTAAAGTAACTTCGGGAACCAATCTAAGGGCCATTTTAAAGAACAAACTTACCATATGTCTATGTGTATGGCACATCATCACAATACTGGCTGTATGGTGCCAATTTAAATTTAATTTTAAAAATGTAAATACACCTCTCCCTCAATAACTCGCGCACAACGGGGTCCACAAACATAGACCGCACTATAAGCGAGGGCGCGAGTTACCGAGGGACCTCCAAAAGTTGAAAAAAATTCACTTAGACATCGAGAAAACATCGGGGGGGGGGCGGGTTAGGGAACTGGACCGTTTAATGACTGAATGCTCATTTAACAATCACGTCGATAATAAATTTTAGTAACGCGCTTTTTCTAATGAAGTTAATCGTTATTCTGTTTAAATAACATTTATTTTCAAAATGTCCAGCATGTGAAAGATCGTCGCAACTGGTTTCAACAACCATCACGTGTACACGAAAACATCTGTGTAATACATCACTGCTTTTTGTTTTCTTGATGAGTCTGGTTCCCGGAGTGGCATTTAATAGTATCCTGCAAAATCGGGAGTCAAAAAAGCGGGCAACTAGACTAACTGTCAATACACCACCAAACAAGATTCCTTTTTTTAAAAACAATCAAAATTTATTTCATGAGACAATCGTCTATGTCGAATCTCGATTTTTGTATTGCTCAGTTATTACACTTTTGATGTCATGATTTCATTGGAAGTGATAATGAAACTTTTTTTATCATCCTTGAGGATATCTCTAAGTGCCAGTTCAAGAATTCTCTGAAACTCGCTTGCCCACAATGGTCCGTATCTGTGAAACCAAGCTCTTTATTTTACAAAGTAATCATTTCGCTTGCTTGCCTTGCTATCTTTGATCACAGTTACCAATGAGTCGTTTAATTTAAGGTAGTTTAGTTATATACACAATAACATTTATAACAGTGATCGATCAAATGAAGTGAGTTCACCCGACATACGACCGGGGCCGCTAGATTTTGAGTTTGTAGGATTTTCGTGCCTTTTAACTTTTCTTTTATTCCGGCTCCTTTATTTGATTCAAAAGACATAATTAACGTGATAATACAAAGGAGGCCAGCTTTTAATTCAGTACAACAATACAACAAATACTTCCGCAAGTCAGCTATCAAAACACGGTCGGCAACTAATCAGGTTCTCAGAGAAACGCTCGCGGACAAAGCTGTTACAGTAGATTGGCACGTTTTACGTTTAATTACAAGAGGACACATTGCATTTATGATGATTACACTTAAAAGGAACTAAAAGACAGAACTAGAACATAAATTTCAGTTGATAAAAAAATTATTTAATTTGTATGTGTTTATTAAAATACTGCCTCCACTCGGCGTGACATTTTCATTGATCGAAATTTCCTTACATATCGTTGTGGTGTACGACCGTTTGGAAAGAAAATGAAAAAATTGTATGACTTATTTTTAAATTTGATATTTCATAATGTTGATTAAAATTTCAGGTCCTATCTACCATTTTCGACAATAAAACGAGCAATATATCAAAGTTTCCGTTACTAATTTTGATCGCGATTTTCTTCAAGTTCAAATAAACAAGGATCAATTTTTGGGGTATTTTCTGGTTTAAAAAATGGGATCCATGCCTGACCCCACGTTATAAGCGGGTTTGCGAGTTAACAGGGCGCGAGTTATCGAGGGAGTGGTGTATGAAGAACTGAAAACTGATGTAGGATGATAAACCTTTCAAAATAAATGCAAACATTAAGTCATAATGATACAAGGTAAAAGTTTTAAAAAGGTATGAAGAAAAAAAAACATCAGGTAAAAGAAATGTCCTTCCCAGAACAGCTAAAAATGTTGATTAGTAGTAAATGAAACCCTTTGCTTACATGATGTCTTTTAGATCACAGCTTTATTATACATCTCCCATGCCTTCATGCTCTTAAAATGGACAATACTTTCTTTCCAGACATCAGGCCTTCGAATAGGTGTATACCCACCCCCCACCCCCAAGTATTTTATAAAAGCAAGTAAGAGTAAATAGAAGTGTTGGGGTGGAAGTCTTGTATGAAACATATTATTTCTTTTGATATTGTGAGTTTAAATGGCATTTTTAACAAATTATTTGATATATCGTGCAATGAAAAGGGGAACTAAGTGTCTTTCCCAAGGGCACATAGAGACAGCTGACCTGGGTTGGCCTGGACAACTATCAAGCCCACGACCCTTGGAATTCAAGTCTGACACTACCAACTTAGCTACTGAGTCTCCTTTTATGAAACATATATAGATACCTTCAAGACGTGAAAAATAGTGTATGCAAAATGCCACATGGATCCATATCATGAACCTCTTTATCTTCAACATATGACAAACTTCAGTATTGATAACAATGAAATGTCACTTAGTGTTTACTTTTTCTCACCTTAATTAATGCCTCACCATGGAATCTAACACATCCATGAAGGTTCAACCTGGAATTATAATAGAATCCTGGGTAATTCATTGCATGCAACTTCCAATAAATAAAAATCTTATTTTCAATTGCTAGGCTGATGCAGTGTGATGTCTGGCATACATACAACTTTGTATGTATTAGTACCAAGCCTGGATTACACACAACTTTGTATGTGTGAGTACCAAGCCTGGAATACATATAACTTTGTACGTGTGAGTACCAAGATTGGATTACATACATCTCTGTATGTGTGAGTACCAAGCCTGAATAATATACAACTTTGTAAGTTCACATACCAAGCCTGGAATACATACAACTTTGTGTGAGTACCAAGCCTGGATTACATACAACTTTTTATGTGTGAGTACCAAGTCTGGATTACATACAGCTTTGTAAGTTTGAGTACCAAGCCTGGATTACATACAACTTTGTATGTGTGAGTATCAAGCCTGGATTACATACAACTTCATAGTGTAAAAACCAGACCTGGAATAGACACAACTTTGCAATGTGTGAGAACCAGGCCTGAAATACATACAGCTTTGTATGTGTGACTACAAAGCCTGGAATACATAAACCTTTGTATGTGTGAGTACCAGGCCTGGAATACACACAACTATGTATGTGTGAGTACTAGGTCTAGAATACATAAAACTTTGTAATATGTGAAAACCAAGCCTGGAATACATACAATTTTATATGTGTAAAAACCAGGCCTGGAATTGATTCAGCTTTGTATCTGTGAGAATTTATGATCATGATAAAATGTTTCAAACTGCATGGTTATAAATTTAACAGCGTTTGTGCTATTGCACTAAAATATATTAATTATGGATGTCTGGATACACAAACAGGTGTACAGACAGCTGCAAAAAATATGCCCCCTTCTGCTACTAAAGTGGGGAAAAAAGAGACAACTAACATACTGGCAGTAAATTCCCTGTACAATCTTACTTTTTCAGATTGGGACAGAATTGTCCAAGACACTCCAGGCATTCATCATTCAGCTGAAACAACTCACAGTCAAGTTCTTCCTGAAATTAACATAAAAACAGAATGTTTCTGATTGCTTAATAATAAATGCAGGAACGGTAAGCAATTTACTCACATAAATGTGCCCCATCTTCCACCCCTACTTCATGATCTGACAATCCAGATGGGTCTAATGGAAAAAAGTCCACAACTCTTGTGAAGATAGTTTGAGAACAACTATTTGTTGACATGCACATCTTCTGATGATGAAAATAATAACTGCTAAGTTTCACACCAATCCACTAAAATCTAGAAGGGTATACATATTCATAAAACTCTGTCATACATTATATCCAGCCGTAAGTCACAAAGGGCAATAACTCTTACAAAATCTATGTCTCTGCATATCTGTAGACGATGACCATGATATGTACTAAATCTCACCGCAAACCATCAATACTTTAAGTCAAGCTGTGTTCACAAAGATTCTGTCTTACTCTGTTACAAGGGCAATAAGTCTATTTTTTTTTTAAAAAAACATTGGGAGAGCAAAATGATTTGTCACTATCTGATGACCCTAACAGGCACAAAATTCAGTGATCCTCTGAAAATTGTAAGATTAGTTGTGTTCACAAGACTGTCATACATCAGGCTCCAAGCTAAAAAAGGCAAGAAAAAAATCACAGGAGCAAAATGATTTATCAATATGCACATCTTCAGATGATGAGAATAACATTTACCAAGTTTCATGATGAGGAGCAGGATGACACTGGAGTGCTTTGACTGCATTTAAAAGAGCAAATAATTCAGTTATTATTATTATTATTATTATTATTATTATTATTATTATTATCGCTGGAAAGAACCATATACATTGTTTTAACTCTATGGTCTTAAACAATGCAACAAAAAAAGCAAAACCAACATGTTTTATAAAATTCAGAAAAGCAATTTATTTCCCTAGAATACAGAGTGAAAATTTTGAAGGAATTTATAATATTGTGAATTAAATCCCAAATAATCCTAAACGTATCTATCACAATTCCAAAAATCCCAGAATACTCCAAATGAATTCTAAGTCTTGAATGTGCTGATGTACCAATAGCCGTGAATCCGTTGATGAGCCAAATAGTTTTGATGTACAACAAAGATATAATCCACAATGTCTTTGAATGAGTCCTCAATAATCCTAAAGTATTGTTTCAGTCTAGAAAGCCAATGAACACAATGCAATTCCAACGAGCAATTTAAATAAATAATTCCTCTCAAATTATATCTGAACACACAACTCAAAATGATTCCAGTCTGAACTCAGAATAGGAATGAACAATTGTTTACCTTGTCCTTTATATAAAGACTGCTACCTGACCTATGATATAAGCCATTTATGTAATGGAAACTTCCATCAAATATTGTCAACAAGTTTGCTTCCTGAACACACACACACATAATCAAGGCTAGATCCTGAACTCAAACTCAAGTAAACATCTTTTAAAAAAATGACAATAGTCAGGTAGGCCAGAACTCTACCTTCAATCATGGACAAAGCTCAAGCACACAATATAAATTAAATAAACATAACAGCATATAGAACCAATGTAATAATTAAAATATTCAGTGAACATAAATTTTTGTACCAAATCAATGATGAATAAAATAAAAAATAATATTGTGAACACAGATCAGTATGACCCTGCAGTCACTAATCCTTTGGGGCAGTGAAAATTAATGCTGGTCACCATCATAACAGTAAAGAAATTAAGTTGTCATATTCATGAGTCACCATTCTCTTTAATGGTTAATTGATCTTTTTATTGTCTTAATTGAGTACCTACCAACAATCTCCAATTGAAAAGTTACAATAAATGCTCACAATGCAAATGGACCAATTTTAAACCCCTCATTCAGTCAACAGATAAAATATTGTGATTATTGTCAAAACAGCCTTCGTGCATTGTGGACTAACCTGGTGTACTGCCTCCATGTAGTGACCTCATTAATGATCATAAAAGGTTGCTTATGGTCTTAACCAATTGGAAAAGGTCACATTCACCAAATCAATGAATAATTCAGAATTATACTGAATATGTTTTAATAAACATTCAATACATTGTGCGGTGACAATTGTAAATGTGGCAGTACTTGCAAGGCATGCAGCCACCATTGAAACAGCAAAAATTGTGTGACAAGAAAGAGCACAATTTCAATTATGATCAACAGAAGAGAATAAGAAAGTATCAGAAATGCTGGGAAAATGAATACAAATGGCTCAAGTAAAACCCAGTATGACCCAGGAAAGACTGAGATGTTATGCCCTTTCTGTGCTGAGCATTCAGAAAAATACAAAAGTGCGCTGCGTACTTTATTTGTTGATGGGCATAAACTTTTCATAACTTGTCCCTGGAATCATACAATGTAAACTCCCTAAACATAATGGCAAAGGAATGTGTGAAATCAAAACAGTAAGTTGGTTCCTCAGAAGCAGAGCAAAGCATCTTTGAACAAAAACATCTTGAAGAAGCTTGAACATGAGCTTTCAACTATTCGTAAGTCTTGTTGGTAGAATACAGTTACTGTTTTCAGCTTATCCTAATAAATAATACATGTTGAATTAGAAACTGAACTGGCCTCTGTTAAATTTTAGCAGGAATACTGAAATTCAGACATTGTTACAACCATGTAGTTTAATTACTTGTGCATTAAAATGTGAATTCTTTTTATTTCATTTTTGTATCATTATATTCTATTATGATGATGATTATGTTCATGGGATCTGATATTTTTGAAAGAAACATTGTGTTTATTTAGAACGTAGTATGACTCGCATAAGCATGATTTTTGCATGCCATAGTTTGTCAATTTGAGTAAACACTACGCAAAAACGATTGGTTATTGCCAAAGTCATTTCCTGACCCACATGAAACTGCGATTGTTAGATGATGAAATAACCACGCGTTCTTCGTGCACGTGCATGAAATGACGTTTTGGTTCAGTTTTTAAACACTTAGGTCCCTGTGAAATAGTCAGAGTCATTCTTATACCTTGAGAAGAAGGTATTATTTTTCTTGTGCTGGAAAGAGTTTATTTATCTTTACATCTGTAGAGCTCGAGATGTGTATTGTTATAGATGACAGCTACAGGAGTTCATCTACTTTTTAAATAATAATGTATTTTTCCCTGGAGAACTACACAAGTGGTTTAGGACAAAGACATTCAGTGAAATTCATTCTAAATTGGAATAGTACAGTACAAGTTGTTGTTCAACGTGAAATTCTGGACATTCGTATAAAGACTTCACATGACATTATCATCCTCCATCTTGGAACGTCATCAAGATTCGAACCTGGATTCAGTTAAAATTATTTAGTGATAGGACTTATATTTTTCCAGTACTAGGATAAATGTTTGGATTTTCTTCACAAACCATAAGTCCTATTTCATATTTTCACCTTTTCACCATGTTTCTAGGGAAAAAAATTATTTTTGTTAAAACTTACAAAGCTTGTTGTCTTCACTCTTTTCTTGTTACTTTTGAACAAGCTGATACATAACAACATGATCAGTAAACAATTTATTCTCATGATTGTGCGGGTTGGTGAAAAAATAATCCTAATTTTGAGCCCAGAATGCCATCTAACTATAAATAAGTTTTTCAAAGGCAAACTAATTCCAATTTCAATGCATTTTACATGAATTAAAATGTACTTGGGTTTCGTCACCACATACAGCACTACCTGAGGATGGTTAATTTTAGCTGTGCTTATTTCAAAATACTGATTTCAGTTTAACCATACTGTACAAGCAAAGTGTCTGCAGTGAGGAACCTAATGACATCAAGTTCCATGACTGCAGATTTGACCGTAACCAGGGTACTTATTGAGTAAATTCTCACTGTATTATCACAAGCTTTGTTACAATGATGTCTACTTTATGGAAGCAATCTTCAACTGAAGAGGTATGTAAAATATAAAATTGCATTCTTTCTTGCTATCTGTTTTATGTGATAGAATCTTATATACAGGATGTTTCAGAATTTATTCTAAATTTTACAGAGTCAGACCTATGGTACATAATGCCAAGTTATTGAATTTACTATAGTCTATTTCAAGTTGGCCATTTTACAACTGAACAAAGTGAATTCATTTATACTTTGCATGTATTAACAGATGCATAATGTTCAAGTTCTTATAATCCAGTGAGATTATTCTTGTTGGACAGATTCATGTATGAATGTGGTTATTATAATAATAAGCTTGTACAATAGTTCTGATAAAATAATTTAATGTTTAACAAAGCCAATTTATGTGCATGCATGCATAATGTACATCAAGTCTCATGTTTCTAATCAGTTAAACATAATCAGTTACTCTACTTTATTTATACACATATAGCAAGAAGTTGAAAAATTATAAATGAAGATGATCATGATGCTAACAATGATGATGATAATGCTCTTGTAATTATTACTACTGTTTTCATTTTTAATGGAAGAATTTATAATATAAATCTGTGCTGCAATCTCACTATTTGCTTTCTCTCCCTTGTGGGGCCTTGTACAACTAGCTCCACTCCCATAACAAGTTATCCAATATGATGAAATTGTACATACACCCTGGCAAAGTCTGCAATACTACATACTTATAGGATGGATGAAAATGAACACTAAAACTGTAATTCACCCATCATAAATACAATCCAATAATCAAAAGCAAATAACCCTAATCCAAATATCACCAATGTAATAACAAACAAATGAATTGAAGCAATGAGAATGAGATATAGTGGCATATGCATTATATAATCAAAGACAAAGACAAGAAAATATGATGAATTTGAAATCTTTGCATCAATTAACTTGATGTTTTAAACTTTGAGAATCCAACTAAAAATCACAACCTGCAAATTCCAAAAGAGTGATCAAAGTGAACTGTAATACACAATCAAGTCTTGTAAAATGAATATGTGAACACTGCATTTATATTAAATCATCTGGTTATAAAAACATATGATATTCAGCTACAAATAACTAAGTTACTAAGTAAACTTCTGTAATTGCATGCACCAGTTAGAATAAAATATCTATCAAAATCCAACACAAATAACGTCCCATAAATTAACTTGCAATTATCACCAGCAAAATTATCAAACAAAAATGAATACTCTTATTCACGAGCATCTTCAATCATCCCCTTATGAATACATGTGTATACTCCATCATTCCTGTTTTGTATGTATCTCCCATCATACCTTTTATTCTGAGCATATTCCTTCCTTCTTTCTGCTGTTCCATCAAATTTTTCTATAGCACTGATGTTCTGTCCCATGATTTAGTAACAAGTTATATCCACATAAATTTTCAACACCTTGTGATGCATATCATATGTACATAACATGAATATGTCTTCACTGGAACTAAGCTAATAACAGTGTAAGAAACATACAGAAGCTGTCAATATTTCATGACAAGAAGTCAGCTAATCAGTGTAGTGACTCACATTCATGATATTTGTTGACAGGAACAAAAGGAGATGGGGAGCTTAAAAATTTCACCGACCCTAATACAAGCCATACAGAGAAGAGGCAATTATAATTTTACATACAACAGTCAGGCTCAAAAGTTTCAAGACTTATGTATGAAATATGAACAGACCAATTTTCTCAAACTTGAGACATTATTCATATGAAGCTAATATTTCACTCTGATATGGCTATTGAAACTGGAATTCAGAAATTTAGAGAAAATTTGTATACTTTTTGATATCCTTCTTATCTTTAGTGTCAGAAAACCCCTAATGCAAGTGTTTTATATTTAGAATCAGAAAACCCCCAATGCAAATGCTATGCTTTTTGCTACCAAAATAATAAAAATAGGAAAATAGGCATACCAATATCTTCAAAAGGCATGTCATTTATACGAAGAATAAGTGTGAAAATAGCAAACTATACCAGGTTATGACATAGCTTGGACATCATAGTGATGAGTTCATTATGTCTGGCATCATCTTGATTTCTACTGCCCATGTAGTTATCTCCCTTCTCCTCAATACCTCTCAGAATTAAATCCCTTATACTGGGGTTATTGCACACAACCTCACATACTCCTGTGACAAAATGAAAAGGGAACTATTACATTTAGCAGCCTTGTAAACCTGATCAGAAGTTGATATTCAAATGTATATATACATATTTAAATTTTTTATTAATTTTACAGGATATCAGTAATATGTTCATCCTTTATTCCTTCAAGCACTTTCACATCATCATCATGGATGATCTACAGGTAGATACACACCACTATTTTTTAAATCTACATATGCAAATCTTAATTTAACACCCTTCATTATATCATTGTTCTGACATGGGTTCAAGTCTCAGCATGGCCAATGTGGTTATGTAAGAAAGTTTGCAAGTAGATTCCCATGGATCAGTGGTTCTTCCAGCGGTCTTCCTGGGTTCTTCCTCCACCAACTATACTGTCCACCATTTGCTGAAAAATGATACTAAATCCAAAACAACCAAATTATTATACTATTCTAGATTTTATACAGTACCTAATGAATCTTGTTACCAAAATGAAACTACTGTACTTGGCTTGGTCTTTCAAAGATATGAAAAATTTGTCTGAGGTAAAACAATGTGAAGTTTAGTATTACATGTTTATTTCCTTTAGAAATATTATTTTACACTCAAATAGGCCAATACTATTAAGTGAAAAAGTATATTTAATGTACATAAACTAAAATTATTACTATATGTTGTAATGGCATTTTGTTTATTGCCCAACCCACCTACCTGCCATCAAACATAAACACATTCATAAGGTTTTCAATCATTCTTGCTATATGATGATTCAGTGCATAACTCATTCAGCACTCAGTGACCCCAACTACCATGTTATGAGGGAGAGATGAAGAAAACTGAAAGGAATATTATCTATACTCCTGAAATACAGCTGATATGATTTACTGAATTACCAGAGAAGGTGACATTGAAGCACCCTGTTAAGTCAAGCCTTTGAAGCTGTGATGACCTAATTGCATTCAGTCCTTTGTTTGTCAAGCCACGCATCTTTCGAAACTCAAGTTTCACTAACTGATCCTGAGACTGTGTAATATAGATAAAGCCTTTATCTGAAATGTATAAAAGTACAAGTCATAAGAAAAATATTGATCTAGATCTCCAAATATTTTATTCCAAAAACTGAAACACTAGCATCTGTACTAACTTTGAAAGACTTTCAAATGTCTATATCTTGTTCATTCTTACAATGTACATTTTAAATTTATATAAAGTATCAGACCATGCTTAAAATAATATGAAAGTGGAACCTAGACTCTCACTACTGGCATGCAGGGTGTGATAATTACAATCAGAATTACCATATTATTATTATTATTATTATTATTATTAATCAGAAAAATCTGCATATACAGAAAATTTATCCTGATTACAAGTATTGTTTTTAATGGTTTTAACATATTACTGGCTATGAATACATGTCATGATCATCATTCAACCTACCAGGGAATACATACAATTTACGATACATTTATTCTTCCCCTTTTGCTCTAATGTGGTACAGTTTTGGGAAATAAAACTGAAATTATGACCAGTTGATTAGAATTTGATGTCCAAACATACCAATCCTGATATCTGATCAAAAGTCAGTCCATTTATGTCATAAATGTTTCCTATTCCTCTATCATAAACTTCAAATGTAATCTCAAAATAATCCAGCCTAATTCAGCTGTACCTAAGCCTGACATCAGTGAACAGTTAGCACTGCCCAGTTCATATATATCTTCCATTATGGCATTATTATTGGCCGTCAAGGGGTAAACTGTTGTCAATCAGATGTCAATCAATGCCTCCTACAGTAAATTTGCTATGGACAGCACACTCTTAGTAAGAAACTAAGCTGGATGTGAATCAAAGGTAATTAAGATTCATGCTCCAGCCCAAATCTATCTGCATAAAAAAACGCACAAGTCAAAATTTCCAAATAACAAAATGGGTCATATTTAAATTCCATATATCAAAACCCGAGGGTATGCATCTATTGAAAACCCTGAATATATACGTTATATTTATTACATGCATACCTTTGATAATCTGACGCACCCATGCTGCATATTTTTTTGGTTGTTACAGATATTTTACCTGTAGTGTCAATATTTACCTGTAATTTGGTTACATCCATGAATGGTCAGCTGATCCAGCTTACACCTTGAGGAGCTTATTAATTCCAGAACCTTGTCAGTAATCTGTTCACACCTGTAGAAATCAATTTTCCTCACTGACTCAGAAAACAAGTTGTACGACACATAGGGAAGATAACTCTCTGTCAGCTGATCATGGGCAGCAATTCTTTGTATCAGAATCTCCTTGTAGACTCTTGGCAGGTAGCGTCCAGCATTGGACACAAGATCCAGGGATATTTGGATACGGGACAAACAAATGTCAACCAAGGACTTCACCATGACAAATCTTCCAGACAGTTGACAGCTTCCGGCATAAAACTCTCAAAACTTCATCAAAATTCTTACAATTCAAAAAATATTTGTGTGTTCATACACACAAAATTCTGTTACTCTCTTCCTCGCGATTTTCCACTTTCTGCAGCACTTCTTGACCTTAGATTAGGGATACTGATCTTGTTTAATGATCATGAAGATTCCATGCTGTCATGAAAACTTTCCGCCTAGGCTGGAAGAATGTAAGATTCAATCATTTACCTGCAAATCCTGAACATGCTGACTATAATCTGAACAGTTCAAACTGACCAATAATTTTTGCAGTAAGGTAACAGTGCTGTCTCCATTTGTGTGACGCAATATCCCATACATCAAATCACAATGATGTCTCAGTGATGTTTCACTACAAAAGAATAAGATCTATTTTACAAGTCAAGATGCATTAATAATAGTTTTACTCAAATAAGAAAATTAATTTTATATGAAATGTACACTAACCTGTACATATATTGTTATAAATAAATTAAAACTAATCTGATTGTTACATGTATTCATTCTAACCCTAACATATTCTCAGCTGAATCAATCATCACGGGATTCAGTAATAATGTAGCCGACAGTGGAAAATTTGAAAAACTTAGTATTGTACCACCCCACATATTAATATAATGTAATATCTTTAAGATTTGTGCTCACACTTTAATCATTATACCAAGTGTTTTGAACATAGGACTTAAAATGTGCAAGCATAAACTAAACACAAATTTGTTCCAACAGCTAGTAGTACCTAAATTACAGTATGGTAATTGCAAATAGACATAATTATTTGAAAAATGACAGTTAAACAAAAATATAGTTTGTACAAGTATAACTTCACCAAAAATAAACTAAAACAAAACATTCAGATTTAATTGCATGAACCCTTAACAATATTTTCTGGCATAAAAGTTAACACTTTATGAGCTAGAAGTATGAGCATCATATAACATTCTGAATCAGCTTATATATTGATTATGTCATTAAAACTGCTTTAAGTATCAGTAATACTGTATTCTGAGATGTAATCTGCAAAATCAAAAACAGTTCACATAGCTGTACCAATTCTTGTTCAATTACTATGTTAATAAATTGTCCTTAAAACAATTTTTAAAAGTTTTAAAAAATATGAAACAGATATTGCTTTATTCATCTGTTTTATTAAACCTACCTCATTCCTTCTGATTGCTATTTAGACATTGCTATTTAGACACATGTCCTTTGATGTTTCATTTACCAGCATTTTATCTGATACACTTGAGTGATTACCGATACAACTTTTCATTGATATAACTGATTGTACAAAAGGATGTAATCAATATTAATAACTCTAATGTTTCATGACTATTTATACAATACCATAGATCAAGCATATAAATATGCTTGCAATACTGTTATACTTATATTCATTATTTGCCTAAAATTCAGATGGACTACTTGAAGGTCATTAATCATCCATTTTTTTGCTTTGCATTTCAGCTTAAAGCAAAATGTAATGTCAGTGCATTACACATGAACATTAGCTGAGGTATTTCAAAGGTATATTAAAGAATTATTTTACAAAAACATTTTTTGATTTTATGTGGTTTATTTGTTTTTCTGTCTCTGTCATTAATTTTCTTAACATTATCATTTCCCTATGGATAGCTTCATTTCCTATTTGGTTCTCACAATAATTTGATCTTATCTGTTAAATCTTACCCTCTATCATGTGTCACCTGGAATAACCTGTCCAAATCTCTTGGCAAATTTAATTAGCATGTAAATATCACTGCATAGCCATGTGGTTCTTGTGACAATGGATATTGTAATTAAAACAAGAATGAACTGTTTATTCAGAGGTGTCAACTGATAATGGAATATAGTAGTTACCTTGTATGCAAAGAAGATCACAATCATCGGGTAACTGAAAAATACAAATTACAGTAGGCTTGAGAACCATCCTCTCTCCAAAATGAAACTTGGGAAAAGGGATGTTGGTTTTAGTAACTGCAGTTTCCCATTTAATCTGGTATGGCTTAGTGCGATATCTTCATTTATGAAACTAGAAGTTATTAGCAAAACATATAAATCCAAGGTGTTGATCTGGCTCTGTCTTATACTCCATCACCTAATATATGGATCAGGGAAAATTGGCAAAAATTAACAAAACTGACTTACAATCCACAATGACTTATAGGTCAGAAACTATGTTGTAAATTTGAGGTTACTCACCCGAACAATCAGTGACCACTAAAGTTTGAATATATGACCACTTGGGGTGTGAAGACATGTGTGTATGTGTTCTCCATTACAATGATTGTGATTCTTTCAAAAAAGTTTTGAAATGCTTAGTTTCAAAAACCAACAAAAAGTAAATATTGTCCTAGTAACAGTTCATTAACTACCGTAATGTAATCTACATTATTTATATTCAATAAAATGTAATCTAATTTATTATCAATTAAATTACCATAATGTAATCTACATACTACTTGCAGCTGCATGTGTTTATTAGCATTTAACATCAGCACATTAATGACCATATGGTGCCGTTTTAAAGAGAAAGTTCTATAAGCTTAAAATCAACTGCCAAAAAAGCTTTAAGGAAATAAACCATTCTAAATTAATGTAAATATGAATCAGTACAAGAAAAGATATATTTAAAAAAGATTAAAAGTCTGTTTCAAGCAGGAGTTCCTTTACCAACAAGGTCACCACATTTGCATAGGCAAGTCTATATTTTCAAGCAACATATGTCACGTAGTTCACATTCTTTCATAATCTCAATAATTATATAAATTTTGGAGTTACATCTCTGAACACATGCAAAAAAAAAAGGGCCTCCATTTTATTTGCTCAATTTTTTTATAGAAATATTAAAACGTAAACATTGCAAATATTAAACAAAGACAGTTTTTACTGAAATGGACTCTTCTAGACATCTGAAAAGGACAGTGAGCAGTCTGTCTGCTTATTTACATTGAGTGCTTTCTTTTGGTTTGAAATGTCAATAACGTTGACAGTGTTGCTGTTATGGACCTCGTGGCGATAATCAGGTTAGAAACTATAAACTGATTAATCAAAATAACAAAGCTTTGTTCATGTTTTATATCCTTAAAGCATCAAGTGGATGATTTTCATTTTTAAAATCGGTAGGGAGTACAAACAAACGGGAAGGTGTGTGAATACAAAGCATACATGTTAACTACTTAAGTCCTATTTTTATAACGGTTTAAGCTACCTTACAGAGTACTATTGCCAGTATGCCCTTACTAGGTACAGTATTAGTCCTATAGGGAACATCGCCGTGACATCACAGGGCATGATCACATGGGGGGGTTCCCTTGTCTGGTTGGCAGAAAGACCATAGGCTTATACTCCACATTTGATTGAATACGCTTATTTACCAGAATATATATATATATATATATATATATATATATATATATACATACATACATCACTGTTTAACAGTGAAATTTATTGCAGTAATCATATATCAGGATAGATCTTTATACAAAGACATGCAATTAAAACACTTCAAAACCAATACACCACCCACATTAAAAAAAAGTTTCCACGATGGAACCACAATAAGTTGCATCGTTTTGTCATTGATAATTAGTAAAACAACATTAAACAATTCCCTCTCCATCTGTTTATGCACACAATCTTTTATCAACAACGGAAATGTAAAGTTCAATGATAAAACCTGACAACTACGTGCACCATCTTCTCCTTATTCTGCATCATGGGTTTATGACGATGATGACGACGAGAAACGGATAATTGTCCATAGTTATTACATGCTAAGGAAACGAGGTTAGTCAAGTTTCCGTTTAATGACAATTTATGTGAGCAGCATATCATTGATACAGCATTCATACTGTACAAATATTTTATTTACACCACATGCCAATACAATTATTTGCCCTTTGAACGGAAAGCAGAAAGGATTGCAATGAAATTGTGTATCCTGTTAAATTCATTTAGAAAACGGGGATAATTTATACTCACTAATGATTAACGAGTGGAAATGCATCATTAATCTATAGGCCTAGAATTAACAGCATGCAGTTCCAATGTTTATATATGTGCATTATTGCACATGGACGGATCACAATTTGATACACCAATAGTATACCAATAGTATATCAAATTGCTTGATACCAAAACTGTAAAAGCCATGTTATTTTTAATATATATATATATATATATATATATATATATATATATATATATATATATATATATATGAAAATTAGCTAATGTAACAGAACATCTATATATATATATATATATATATATATATATATATATATATATATATATATATATTCATATGTATATGTATATAAGCAGAGTGACAGTCTTAATGACCTAAATTATATACCCAACAGCAGAATCGAGTTTACAGTTAGCACTGCCTATTCAATGGCTTAAGCTGATATATAGATCATCTTCCTTCGTCGCCATGGTGGTTCTGCCAACCAGAGCTCTGCCAACGCTTAGTTGTGACGTCATACAGGGAATCTCCGATGTTTCCTATAATGTAAGACTCCTCCACTGATATATATATATATTTTGGGGGGGGGAGGGGGCGACCCAAACTCATAAATATCTGGGCCGATGTCTTATAAGTTACATCGTAAGACTAAGTACAGTACATGGGTATATGTTCAAAGTCCGTCTCAACATACGCATAATACTCTTCAGTAACTGAAGAAAGAGAGAGGGGGAGGGGGTCAGCCTAAAATTACCAAGTTCGTCTCAAAAGAGTATGAAAAGATTACTTCTCTCAAAAAGAAACGCTAGTAAATAGATCCTTGTAAAATTGTGCTCGCGTCCGCCTGCCGTAATCTGTTTTCAGTTTTAGATAGCTACTTCCGTTTTCAACACTTAAAAAATTTATTACAGCTGCCATGCCGAGGTGTAAGACTTGCTATGCCAGATTATATGCCGAGGTGCAAATACGTGCTATGCCAGAGTCAGTGTCGACCAGACTGACTGAGAAGGATTAAAGTCGCCTATGCTAACTAAGAGCTTTTGCGACTCGTTAATACTCAATTGTTGAGCTTTTTAATTGGTCCGTGTTTCAGGAATGATGCCGCAAAACACCGCTTTTATGTACGATAGTCGTACTTCTTAATTGTATCAAATGAAATATTCCCAAGCGGGGAATCGAACCCCGGCTGCCGCGGTGAGAGCGCGGAATCCTAACCACTAGACCACTTGGGAAAGTCCCAGACCGATAAATCTCGGTAACGAGACTTTATCATTTTTATTAACGACCATCAGATTAAAAAATGTGACATGTTCCACATGTTTTCTTAAAATGAATGTCATTCGAAGTTTTATATACTTTTTTGTCTGGTCTTAGTTTTGAGAAATCTGTTTGGAGAAAAGGAAATATTTTTGAAAGATATAAAATTCATGCTTCGTGTATTTTGTTATGGTAATTTGCCGGCATATGTCAAAAGATCCTTTCTTTCTGTTTTTATTCTGCTTTCCTTCTTTCCGTATTTTCTGTGTGTGTGTGTGTGTGTGTGTGTGTGTGTGGTGCATACAGTAGTTATAGTCACATGAGATGATGAAAAAAATTCACAGACTTAGCTACCGACAATTGTATTTACCCTCGCGGGGAAGAGCCAGGGATTTTTTAATATTTATTTTTATTTTTTTTTTATTTTTTTTTTTTTATTTTTTTCTTTAAAAACAAACAAAAATACATGTCCGGTTCTCAAGTAGGTCTAAAATACATATTCTTGCTCTAATTTATAGAGGAAGACAACAAGAAAGAGAAAAGAAACAACCTACTATACCCATGCTATTAACTAAATGAAATAAATCATCTTAAGGCAAACGAAAACTAAAAGGTCCAATTCTCAAATAAAAATTTCCGACTCCCACCACCCCTACCCCACTCCACCGCCTGCCGAAAATTTAATGATTGGTCTCTTACCAGTCCACCAGGACAATATTCAGGAACTGGACACTTCAGTAGGCTGTCATATGTCACCAATCCCTTCATTATATGCAAATGAGGTTCCCAATGATCCATTGAGAATAAGAAAAACACAGCAGAGGTAAATTTGCCCTCAAGCTAGAAAACCATGCTAAATTATAGCAAAATTAATTTACAAGTTCGTAAGAGCTCCACAAGCATAGCTTACAAAAATGAGCGTGGACGTTTTTCTTTAACACATCGCAACAATCTCCAACATGGGCGCCCGTACTTATCCCTCCCCCCTCCGATTACACCTCTAGACATGTTTTGACATACATCCGTAAAATTTAATAGCTAACCACTACATGATTGCCCCCCGCCCCCTCCCAAAAAAATATAATAATTCTGCGGGCGCCCCTGACCATCAAATAAAGAAGTATTGGGGCTATTTAGAAAATATCCAATTAAATCAATAACTTTACAGGAAAGCCTTGTTGAAGCAAGGACTTTAATAATCGTAACAACACCTGGATTGCAAATAATAATTTATTATCGATGAATTAGGCATATAAATTACTGTGAAGGCCCTTGTTGTAGCAAGGACTTTAATGATCGTCACAACACCTGGATTGCAAATAATAACTTATTATCGATAAATTAGGCATATAAATTACTGTGAAGTTTCATCCATAGACTCTTAAACTAGTATATGAAAGCAAAAACTAGTATAAACTAGAAGGACATTATACAAGCTAAGCTTGGTTTAGAGTCCGGTAAATTTTCTTCAGTCTAAGTAGGGTGCCATTAATTAATGATAATCTATTTTGGACGGATTATCAAGGGGGGGGGGGTGACAGAAAGAAAAGAAAACGTTAAAGCACAGTCATATCGACGATTGTACCCAGGTTATATTAATGCTTGAATTGGAGAAGATCGAAGATAGCGCAAAACTGAAACTAGCAGTGAGGGACGATACACTGCACAAAACGTTACCATCTGACCTCAGTGGAAATTAAGATTACGATAGTCATCTTGAAACCATGGGCACCCGCACATACGAGCAAGTGGGGCACTTGCTCTACCCCCTCCCCCTCCCGGATTTCACATCTAAACATGTTTTGGCCTACATCCATAAAACTTAATAGCTGAATACTACATGTTTGCCCCCCCCCCCCCCCCGAAATAATTATGCGAGCGCTCCTGCTTGAAACTATGACTCTCTGGCCTAAATGGGAGTTAAATATTAGTCCACAGGTTTAACATAACTATGACCTTCTGTCCTCAAGGAATGGTATTTAAAAAACGTCCGTAGGTTGAACATGGTGGGACGGTCCGACGACAAGGGGAAAGGTAGTATTTAAAACAATGATACATACTGACACTGACCCACACCCAGATTTATCTACCAACACCCCGTCGCTACTGACTAACACCCCTCTAATGACAAACACACCGTTTTACTGACCAATACCCCCTCTAATGATCAACACTGACGCTTACTGACCAATGCACAATGTTGCTGACCAGCATATACACTTACTGACTATCACACACACCTACTGACACATATGGAAATTAAATATTGAAAGGGACGCACTATAGCCTTCCATTGATACTGAACATGATGGCGAGAAGAACATGGACAAAGCCAATGACAGAAATGGACTAACTTTTAAAAACCAAGATCTGTACTGCAAAACGTCGAATTATGAGTTTGTCTTAAAACAGAAAATGACACCTGTTTCTGGACTGATTTATGAACAGAGTAGAAATATAAAAAGTAAAAAGATTTGTTAAAAATATCACAAGACACGAACAAATTTCTTCATAATAAAAAACATCGATAGAATTAGCTTCTGTAAATCAGTTATGAACAAATAAATATTGAAGATTTACACTAGTGTGTTGGGGCGATATGGGTCTTTTTATTGGATGGAATTACCATTAACTAATATTGCAGCAATCGAAATTATCAAATAAGCCTCTATGGATACAGAGGGAAATATAATGTTAAAGATGTCCATATGTTTAAAATTGTCTGTGTGTGTGCGTGTGTGTGTGTGTGTGTGTGAGAGAGAGAGAGAGAGAGAGAGAGAGAGAGAGAGAGAGATTTGATTTTTAACGTAGCTTTAAAAGTTTCCTTTGATGCTGATCGCCTAGCGAAGCAGCCGCTATTATCATTTGCATAAGTCTTTGATTCTGCCGGGTGGGTCGGTATTGGTACAACTGGAAATATTTTGTTAAAACTACACATACTATCAAACACATGAGAGTGTTCAACACCCAGTCATCTACTATGCATTACCGCCACATTTGCTATCCAGCACCCTACATTTATTAAACGTTTGTAGCGACCAATACCCAATATTTACTATTTACTATTTTATGCGCCATTTGGAGTAACCAGCACCCACTGATCTACTATCTCGCCGTTGTAGTGACCAATACCTAATATTCTTCTATCCAATGTCCAATCATATGCTATTCATCACCACACACTTACTATCCATTACCCCCACTACTATCCAACAACACTGTTTTAACTCCACATTTGCTAACATCATAAATTTTTTATCCAGCAAATGTTTGGAGTGACCTAGTACCACAAAATATACTGTGAAACACCCCGTTTGGAGTGACAAGCATGCACTGATCTACTATCAATAAAGTTGCTGTAGTTATCCAGTTATACACTATCTGTTGCCACTATCACACTTACACACACACACACACACACACACACACACACACACACACACACACATTACCCATTACCCCCACAGTTACTATCCAACATGCCGGTTGGAGTGACGAACACCCACTCAGCTAGCCTACTAAGTAGTAAGTAATAGTGCTCACACACTGACAAACTTACGTGTGCTTACACACATACACAAACATAGTCTCTAAAGACTTTGAACAGAATGGAGAGAAGAAGAAACTTACTCTTAGTGGCAACAATCCAGATGTGTGTTAAAATATATCAGACACTGACGTTGGACAACTCCAGTAAATTTTATAACATTCCTGTACTTTCTTGTAATTTTTTCCTTACAGGGTGCAACCCTTTTGGTCCCCGTAGCGCCAACCAGCAGAAAAATAGCAAGTGACCAAGAATGCATAGAAGTCCCTTTAGAGGTCATTTTCTGCATTCTTCATCAGACCGGAAAACATGTTTTAATTCAGGTTTAGCTGGCATCATCACTAACGGAGAGAAATAAAAAAAAAAGAGGAGGTAACAGCATCGGGTATCGGTGTGGTACCTAGAGGCGGAGAATTTCGTGAGAGGGAAGTAGTCGACTTTTATCTTTTTGGGAGACGATTATAAATAGCGTGAACTGGCTGCTGCTCACATCTTCTTCTTCGGCGTTATTTTATTTGAAATTTGCTGTTTTAGCGTTGATTGAGGTGTTCATATTCAATCTTAAAAGGGAACGAATGATCACTCCTTCTAGAAATCCACATCCACATGGTTTCATAATAAGGTGTTTCTTGATTTGGGTACATATTCTTGGATCGATCTTCCAGTTCTATCAAAGCAACTTTATTCAAACAGTCTATATCCTGACTTCGATCAGCCGACCTCAAAGCATAGAATATTACGCGCTTGGCGGAAACAACCGGAAACGAATATAATACAATGTGATGAAAAGGTTTAATGATGTTCTTTTTGAGTTGAAAAATACTTAGCAAGACATGTTTATTTTTGGTTATAAGTAAAGGTTAGCCATAAGTAAAGGAAAACCGTTGCTTTGAGTGGGCTATTCTGTTGGCATTGGATACTTTTTACTTTACTTTAATCCTCTTCGTGCCTAGTTGGCACATAGGGCGTCCACCGCAGCCCTCCATCGGTCCCTGTCCTGTGCCACTTTCTTTGCTTCTCCTCACTATAGTCCATGCTAGGCAAAGAAAATAAAATGTAAGTTACAAAAACCAAAAGGTACACTTAGAGTTGAACTTAAAAGATAACCTGAAAATGGCATTGGATACAGCAAACGTTAATGTCAGCTCGGAAGACAACTACCGCCATCACTTGGCGACTTTGTTTTGGCAGAAACTGACTTTCCGGTAAACCTGAGCCATATGGATAGTTTTGAGCGTCTTAACAAAGACATCGGAGTTAGTGCATTTGGCTGGTGAAAGAACCTTTGTCCACTTCCTATCATAAAGAAGGTAAGGCCTCACAAGATCGATCTAACACTGTTAACTGATGAAGAAAACAGCTATTAAGTCTGCATTTTATATAATAAAAAACTGTGCCGCATGGCATATAAACACAACAAAACTCTTCATAGAAAATACGTCAGCCGCAAATGATTCCATGTATGCAGCCGAGCCGATCAAATCTGCCGCGGTATATGCGACAAGTTTAAGCAGTGACCCCACCTGAACACGTAAAAAAAAAATCTTAGCCTTTCAAAACCATTACCGTCCCTGACATCATCTGTGTGGATTTGAAGGCACTGAATGTGCCATTAGAAGGTGTTGATTGCAGTCCAGACAAAAGCAACACCCAGAAAATCGCTTTCCAGTTTCCATGTAGCTTTTGTTATACAGTTTTCCGCTTTGAAGGACTCTGCCCAAACCCCGTGCTCTACCAGGGACTGAAAGCCATGGGTACCCGGTGACGCAGTTAGAAGAGATCCGCGAGGTCTTTCGGAATCCTGTGGAGATGAACATGGATTGGGACGATATGAGTAATTTTCTGGAAGCGGTGTACTGCCACATTTGTGGTGGAAAGTTATGGATGGATTGAGTGAGAGACCACCGCCATGTCACTAGCAAGTACCGAGGTGACGCCCACATTGTATGTAGCCTCAAGTTGTGCATCTGAGCAGAAAATATCCCAAAGTGCCTGTTGTTATTCGTAATGTTCGTGGCTGCTATGGTCACTTTATTATCAGGCTACCGTAAAAGATCAGCGACATTCCCAACAACATGTTGACACTATTCAGCTTATAAACAGCAGCCTCGAAAAGCGGACCTCCAACCTAGGGAAGCAATCAGAGCCACATCACTGCACAGCAGGCGCAATATTAACCTCTTTGAGCAGCTAACCCTTGGATTATGACTAGAAAAATGTTTGATGGTAACTTAGTTGCGGACTACAGCACAAAGTCCAACCTAATGCTGAACACTCATGATATACACTGAATGTCAATTATTGACGTGATCAAATTGTCAATGTATAACGTCTACTACAACCGAGTCAAGGCAAGATATGAGAACGGAGAGAGCATTTTGTACACGGACACTGACAGCCTATTGTTCAGCACAGAAACCGAAAACGTTTACAAGGACATGGGAGGAACACCGCTCTGTACGACACAAGTCATTTCCCCAAGGAGCACCCCCTGTAGGGCACATTCAACCAACAGGTGCCCCAAATGCGGAATTTGTGCTCTTCCACCCAAAGATGTATATTATCAAGGTGTCAAAACTTATCAGCCAGGGTAAACTTATTTCATTCATTACGACCGGCAGCCATCAAACCCACTCAGTGATATTCTTTGCAGTCTCGTCTTCCGTCGTGCTGTGTCAACAGATGCGACAATGCACCTATAAACTCAAAACCTTGATTTATATTCCTTTTCAATCAAAATTGTGCTTTGCAGATCCTTTTTGTTGTGTGACAATTTTGTCAGGTAAAAGTTCACTTGATATCAGGCAATCAATTTAAATTAGGAAAAACCCTTTTTAAATGATGAACTTGAAAACTTAATCAGTGTCTTTTGTTCATTGTGGATCATTTATAAAGCTCAGTTGTTGTGTGTGTGTGTGTGTGTGTGTGTGTGTGTGCAAGCACGCTGTCGACACGACAACAGGAAGGGCAAAGTTTAATATGGTACAATGTCTTGATAATGTTTTTGTTTAGTTTGACACGTGTCTGTTATTTTTACTCAAAAGGAGCAACCTACTCGCGGGTAGATTTAAGGATATACCAAAGAATTAATGGATTGGGTGCTAAGATACTGACATGCTTGCTCATTACAAAATGCAGTAACGTTTAGAACTGGATACTGAAAACTCTGTAGAAACAATTTCACATTTGCATCATATGAGCAATACATGCAAAGCAGCTACAGAACCCCCTATCAAATAATATGTTGCCACATTTCACCTTGTTTCATTTCTGTCACTAAGTGTGATTTCAGTCCCTTTTAATGTGCCTTCCACAATCTTGGATATTTTGGACGATTCTTGTCCTTACATTAACCATTCGAATTTGACTCTTGTACAATCTTGTGAACGTTTTCAGGTTATCTTTAAAGTTCAACTCTAAGTGAACCTTTTGGTTTTTATAACTTACATTTTATTTTCTTTGCCTAGCATGGACTATATTTGCATTTTGTTGACATATCTTCCGTTTATTTGACAAAAAAAAATGTAACTTAGCATAAACTAATCTGAGTCTGAACAGAACTTAATCGCAAGATAACTTACGGTGTTACTTTGAGTAGTAAAGGCTAGTTTAAATTGTAATTCTGTAAAAAGAAGGATGGATTCCAAGACATTTTAAAACGTGGAGAAGAGAAAAACGTAACAGTTCAACCAACACAGTTATTGCAAATCTTGTCATAAAACATACAACAAAAGACGTATATGTAAATTAGAAAATACAACAAAGATTGTCAAATAAACCAACAGCAGCAGATGAAAGTATAACCAGTATTTTGACAGAGTTGCAAATGGATGAAATCCACAAGATTTACAAGTGACTGGAAGTAGAATTGTTTCAGCATTCGGAGACAAAATTATATCAAACACGACATTCAAGATACTGGAAGTTCCAGCAATTGATTTTATCGCAAATGGCTAGAAGTCACTATACTTGAAGATGAGTTAAACATAGATCATGTTATACCATGTTCATCATTTTGTTATGTATATTTAATTTAATTGTTTATTTGTTAGTTTAAATTTTCTTTTATTTCATTACATGCTATTGCAATGTAACATTGTTTGCTGGACTTGACCTTGTCCAAAACTGAGTTCATTTCTGCTTGACCTGATTGACTTTTTTTATTTTTTTATTTCATTTATGTCAACAACTAACACATAGCTAAATTATTCTCTATGTGTATGAGCTTAACATCAGAATTATTATTCAGGTAAACAAGAAGGATTAAATATGTTGATTTGGGTCATGGTTTTGGAGATTCCTAAGTGAATTTTACAGGTTATTGTGTTGTTAGTAAACAAAGCTCATTAGATCATTCTAGAAGTTTATTTTCCATTAGATAATGTAGGTTTGTTTTAGAAAATGCAAATTGTGACCTGAGGTCAAGTAGAGAACTATATAATCTTGTGATTGTGAGGATTTAGTCAGTCGTGCTTTAACATCTAGCACCTTCAAGTTGTATTATATTGTGACCAGTTTGAGCTGAATTTTCTTTTCTTCAAATTATTGAATTCAAGTGATTATTTTCTCTGGAAATACAAAAGTGCTCTGATATAATTCTTGGATAAAGACATTCATTGAAATTTATACTGAATTTCAACTTGGAATACTATTTCTGTGAACAAGAGACTGTTGACACATCAGCACTCCGTAGACTTTAACAGACATGTCATGGCCTTCAATTTTGGATTTCTTCGGGACTTTTACTGAATTTTATTCAGGACTTTAAATTACTAAAACCTGTGTCTGATCTAATTCTTGGATTATTTTGGGATTAACTTCGCAATACCGTAAGTTGTTTTTTTCTATTTTCACTTTGTATTCTAGGGAAATAAATTGTTTGTTAAATCTTACAAAGCTTGTTGTCTTTCACTCCTTTCTGTTACTTATTTTAAGCGTAGACTCGTAACAGAAAATTGGGCGCTCGTCCTTGGGATTCGAATTTTGCTAAAATATTTCAGAAAACTTTGTTTTTGAAATTTAAATTCCTCTTGTTTCGGAATTTTGAAGATCCCAAGTTTTATTTCACATATTAGAAATCTTTAGTGAAATCAACAAGCTTTTTACAATGTCATCTAAGGTGGAGAACATTTGGACTCCTTGAAAAAAGATGAATTGCTTCAGCTTGCCAGAAAATATGACCTTTCTGAGGCAAAAGCTTCTTTAACGAAACAAAAAATAAAAAATGTTTTGGTCCAATATTTTGGCAGAAAAGAATGTTTTGGATCAATGTGCTTTGCATTTGATTAGTAAGCATGTATCTGACTCTAACATAAAAGTATAGGAATTAAAATTAAAATACAAGATGGAATTAGAGTTAAGAAAGCTTGAGCTTCAGAAGGAGAAAGAACAGAAGCAAATGCAATTAGATAAAGTGGAAAAAGAGAGAGGAGAATGCAATTCGAGAAAGAGGAGAAACAAATGCAATTAGATAAGGAGGAAAGAGAGAGGAAACTGCTATTGGAGTTAGAGGAAAGAGAGAAACAAATGCAGTTACAGAAAGAAGAAAAACAAATGCAAATGTAATTCGAGAAAGAGGAAAGAGAAAAACAAATGCAGTTACAAAAAGAAGAAAAACAAACGCAAATGCAATTGGAGAAAGAGGAGAGAGAGGGACAAATGCAAATGCAAAAAAGGAAGAAATAGAATTTCAATTTAGATTAAAAGAATTAGATTTGGCAAGTGAAAAGCACCTCCCCACTTTACATACAAATTCAAGTTTTGATGTTACTAAGAATATTAGGTTAGTGCCCCCTTTTAGAGAAAAAGAAGTAGATAAATATTTTCCTCATTTTGAAAAAAATTGCTGAAAATTCGAAATGGTCAAGAGAGCATTGGACTCTATTATTACAGAGTGCACTTTTTGGCAAAGCCGAGACATCTATGCTTCCCTGTCAGTACAGCAAAGTGCTGACTATGCTCTGGTTAAGGAATGCATCTTAAAGGGTTATGAGTTAGTCCCTGAAGCTAATCGACAAAAATTCAGGAACCATGAAAAAGAAGCTGGATAAACTAATGTCGAATTTGCAAGAAAAACAAAGAGCAGTTGTTTGATAGGTGGTACTGTTCTAAAAAGGTTAATAAAGATTACGAAAATCTAAGACAACTGGTATTACTTGAAGAGTTCAAGTATTGCGTCCATAGTGGCGTTAAGACTTATCTTGATGAGCATAAGGTCGAAACCTTAGAAAAAGCTGTTCATACTGCTGACGAGTATTCCTTGGCTCATGAAGTTTATTTTGTTAGTAAGTCTTCCACTCAGCAGTCTTCTGTTAAAAAAGTATTTCAGCCTAAAACGAGCCCTTCCAAATTTCAATTTGGCACAACTTTTAGAAATCAATTCTGATAAGATTGATCAGAAGTCATTATCTCTTCCTACGTGTACCTATCGCAAGAAGAAAGGACACGTTATTTCTGATTGCTACAAATTGAAAAATAAGCATCGGAATCAAGACAGACCTATCCCAAATGCTCTCATTTCTAAGAGGTCAAGGTCACGGTCATGTATTGAAAGCAATACATTTGTTGGGTCTAATCAACCCCATTCTGATTTTATTACAGAGAATTTCATGTCGAAGGGTTTTATATCACTCATGGGTGATTCGGACAGTCCTATCCCTATTAAAATTTTAAGAGACACAGGAGCTTCTCAGAGTCTTTTATTATCAGGTACTTTGCCTTTTTCCGAGAAGTCTTCTTCTAATGAGAGTGTCCTTATTCAGGGAGTAGAGTGTGGCTTTGTTAATGTTCCTCTCCATTGTGTACATTTGTCATCAGACTTAGTCTCAGAACCCGTGACAGTCGGAATAGCGTCATCTTTACCCATTGAGGGCGTTCATTTACTACTAGGCAATGACCTAGCTGGAGATAAGGTTGTGGTTAATCCACTTGTAACTGACAAGCCTTGTTTGGATCAGAAACTCGATCCTATTGAAAAACAATTCCCTGATTTATACCCAGTTCGTTCAGTTACTAGAGCTATGGCAAATAAAGCTCTTGAGAATGATGTTGATCAGGAAAGTATTTCTTTAGCTGACACGTGTATTGGTCAGGCTTTTGATGAGATCACTTTTACTCCTCGTTTGGATCAATCAAAAGGTATTGATCACAGTGATCCTATTTTAACAACACATTCTCTTTATTCTAATCAGGGTAACAAACGACAATCACTTGTAGTCGAACAGGAAAAAGATCCTGAGATCTCCTGCTTGTTTCAAAGGGCCATTAGTGAAACTAAAGCCACAGAAGTACCTGTTTGTTATTTCATTAAAAATGGGATTCTTATGAGAAAATGGAGACCACCTGAGGTACCTGCTGATGATCAGTGGTCAGTGAACTATCAAATTATACAGACAGGAAATTCTTAATCTGGCCCATGAAACTCCTTCGGCTGGTCATTTAGAGATTAATAAGACTTATCACAAGATCTTGAATCACTTCTATTGATCAAAAATTAAAAGTGACGTTTGTAAATACTGCAGATCTTGTCATACTTGTCAAATGGTAGGAAAACCAAATCAGAAGATACCCAAGGCTCATCTACAACCTATTCCAACATTTGACGAACCATTTAGCAGAATAATGGTAGATTGTGTTGGTCCCTTACCTAAGACCAAGTCATGTAACCAATACTTGTTTCCCATAATGTGTGCGTCAAGAAGATTCCCAGAGGCAATTCCTTTGAGGAATATTAAAACTTAAACAATAGTAAAAGCTTTGATAAAGTTCTTTTGACTCAGTTTGGCCTTCCCAAATCTGTCTAATCTGATCAAGGGTCACATTTTATGTCTGGAATATTCCAGCAAGTTATGAACGAATTAGGCATTCAGCAATGCAAGTCAAAAGTGAAATTATGATTCGACAGAACTACAGTGGAGAGAACTTTTGAGTCTGGTGATAGAGTACTGTCTCTCTTCCTCATTCTTCAGGGTTTTGAACAGTGTGACCAAAACAGATTCATTTCCATTACCAAGAATTGATGACTGCATTGATAAAATTGGAAATGCAAGGTATGTCACCAAATCTGACCTTCTGAAAGGAGTTTGACAAATTCCATTGACGGAAAGGGCAATTTAAATTTCGCCATTAGTAACTCCAGATAGACTTAATTAATATAAAGTGATGCCGTTTGGGATGAAAGGTTCGCCTAGTACTTTTCAAAGTTTAATGAACATGATCTGGTCTAGATAACTGTGATGCTTACATCGATTATGTCATCATCTACAACGACACCTGGAAAGATCATTTAGGAGCAATTCAGAAATTCTTTGACAGACTCACTGATGCACAATTAATTTATCTAAACGTGAGTTTCATCGTGCTTGTGTAACATTTCTAGGACATATCGTGGGACATGGACAAGTTAAAGCTACAGATGCTAAGTTCAAGGCTATCTCTGAATTTCCTATGCCTATCAGTAAAAAGCAACTGATGAGATTTTGGGGTATGGCTGGATATTATCGGAAATTTTGTTCCAATTTTTCCATAATTGTTAAACCTCTGACAAATTTTTTGAGCAAGGAAACCAAGTTTCATTGGTCTGAAAAATATCAGGAGGCTTTTGATAAATGAAAGGCCATACTTAAGAGTGCACCAGTTCTTACAGCTCCAAATTTCAGTCAATCATTTAAACTGTCTGTTGATGCAAGTGATGTTGGGGTTGGAGCAGTATTGATTCAAGAAGATAAAAATGGTGTTGATCATCCAATGTGCTATTTTTCTAATATATTAAAAAAGCACCAGAGAAATTATTCCACACCAGGCACATCAAAGGAAAAGACAATTTAATAGTAGATGCACTTTCACGTGTATAAAAAATATATAGTTTCATATATCCTTTGTGTCATTCTTAAGATTTCATGTTATGTTTTTTACCACATGTATATTTGACTTATAGTGAAAAGAAAGCTTTATTGTATAAATCTTTATATTTCTTTATGAGGGGAAGTGTTATGTATATTTAATTTAATTGCTTTTTCGTTAGTTTAAAAAAAATAATTTTATTTCATTGCATGCTATTGTAATGTAACATTTATGCTATTTAAGTAGGCGCAATTTATATCCCAGATATTTCGTTGTCATAGTAGTAATTATAGGCTATTAAGCAAATTTAGAGAATTATTTAAAAGAAAATGTGTCGGCTGCAAAAAATAAATAATTTCATTTGTGCATGGCTGTACAAGAAGGAAAATATTGCTTCCTACTTAAAATGAACATTAAAGAACAGATGTTGTTATCGCTCGTCGATTTTTAGGTCCATAAAACTATTTTCAAGCATCCGCAACAAGTTGAAATAAACTAGTTGAAACATAATAAATTTAAAGGTTTAAATCCTGTAGAAACAGCCATGTAAAGTTTTGCAAACGCAACGGTTTTTGTGTTTTATTCGTTTGTCTTGTTTATGTTTTGTATTTGCCTTTGAAAAAGACTCAATAAGGGTTGAAAGTGCTCAGGCTAGTTAGACACGAGTTTTGCACTGTTTGTTGTCAGTTTATTGCATTTATCTTAATCAATCCCTGACCAACGTGATCCCTTGCTGGATCCAGTGCATTTGAAAGGACTGTTATTTGCCATATGATATGTATTCTTTATATATATATATATATATATATATATATATATATATATATATATATATAAACCTTTGAAAAACAGATAGATCAGTTACACAAGAACATTAGGAAGAAAGAAACCCAAGCAAACAAGCCATATTACAAAAACACTTGAAAGGTATTAAAGTAAATAAGCTCACTTAGTTGGACATTGTCACTTTTGGAGAGAAATTTTAAAGATAACAATTCAAGAGTTAGGTACAAAATATTGTCAGGTGAACGAATGAACAACTCTATAACGCAAACAGTATAATGATAGCAAAAAATGTATCAATAATTGCTCTTTCTAAAGCAAAGTCTTATTTTTTGAAAAATTGCTGGTGATGGAGAAAGAACAAGTGGTGGTAGTGGTCCATCACTGGCAAACACGATTCATCCCTTTACAATATTACGACCATACGAAAAAAAATAATTATTTGATTAAGTTAGCAAAACAAGCAGCATTACCTGGTATTAAATATATTGTGACACAGTGGCTACAGGAAACAGCTGTACAAGTGTGTTCCTTTCTTAACTGAATATGCTATTTTGCTTCCTTTGTCTTTAGTGGTTTTGTTATTTGTATTCATGATTAAAGAAAGTATCTAGGAGAGTTAGAGGTTAATGAAGTATAACTGAAGTAAACTAGTAGTGATTCAACCATTGGTATCAAAATAAATGATTTTTGGTTTATTTCATGGTAAGACTCTGTCGACGGTAAACCTGTGCACCACGGCTTTGATATCATCCACACCAAAAGGCTAATCCTATTTCATTTTTAAATCTGTTACATAATGTTGTAATTTTACCATAATGTTTCCATCTGTATAATTATCTTGTGTTCCTAAAGTGAATAGCTCCATTAGCTCTTTAAGCAAGGTCAGAATGTATAGTAGATGTTCCATTTTGTACATGTGCACCAATTGGTATTATGCTTTTATTTAACCTTAGTGTGAGTGTGTGATTTGGATTTTTAACATAGCTTTAACAATTTTTCAGTCATATCACTACGATATCTGCAGTGTGGCAGTTTATAGTGATGTCTAGCACCGGGGCATCATGTCGCAGACATGTAGTATGATGTCTCACCCAACCAGTTCTAACACTAACCTCTTAACGCTGAACGCCATCGAGGCAGCTGTTAGTACCATTTTTATAAGTCTTTTTGGTATGACTCGGTCGGGGTTTGAACATGCAACCTGCCGCATCTGAAGCGGACTCTCAAACCACTAGGCCACCGGAGAGGTGCTTATTTAACCTTGAAATACCTTTGTGTGTCACATGATTATTATTGTGATGAAAAAAGTATATCCAGTCCGTAGGTTCATTGTTTTCAGAATCAACGAGGAGTCCCATAGGTACATCATCTTTGTCAGCCTTAGAATTCATTTCATCTGCTGGCATTGTTACCCAGAATTTTAAGTGACAGTTCCATAGTCATA
>JAECUM010006119.1:0-75552 GCA_016617855.1 Megalonaias nervosa
CTATGCCACTGTGATGGCTCACAATTTCTCGGGATACGATGGGCATTTTCTTCTCAGATACTATACGGAACAAAGTACCGAACGTCCTAAAGTCATTTTGAACGGAGCCACAATCATGTCCATGCAAGTTGGACAAGTGCAGTTTAAAGATTCGATGAGTTATTTGGCCATGCCTTTGAGTCGCATGCCTAAAACGTTTGGAATGACAGAAATGGCCAAAGGCTATTTTCCACACTTTTTCAATACCGAAGCCAATCAACACGCCGTTCTAGCCCATTTGCCTGAGGCTCACTATTAGGACCCCGACAATATGCGTAATGAACAACGAGAAGCTTTCTACGCATGGTACCAGACTCACGCCTCGGACCCTTTCGACTTTCAGGAAGAAATGTTAAAATATTGTCGTTCCGACGTGGACATTTTACGGCGTTGCTGTGGAAAATTTCGAGAACTGTTCATGGAACACGGAGGAATCGATCCTTTGAAAGAAGCCTGCACCATTGCCAAAGCGTGTTCCTTAGTGTACCGTCAACGATTCATGCCCGAAAACACCCTAGCTGTCATAAGCCCTCAAACGACGAACTTTGTCAAACGTCAATACTCGGTCAAAGCCCTACGCTGGTTACATTACTTGTGCGACAAGGAAGACAAATGGATCCAACACGCTCGCAACGGAGGAGGCGAAAAAGTCATCGGAAGGTATTCGGTGGATGGCTGGGACTTAGAAAACCCCCAGATCGTGTACTAGTTTAACGGGTGCTTATTTCACGGATGTCTTATCTGCTACCCTCAACGTAACATTAAAAATCAGTTTTTACAACGGACTATGGAAGACTTGTACCAGGCCACTTGTCAGTGACGCTTGAAGTTAGAAGAGCAAGGATACCAAGTGGTAGAAATGAGGGAACACGAGTACGATCAGCGATTGAAAACCGATCCCGAGTTTAAGCGCATCGTGGAAAGTTACAAGCTGGTGGACCCACTGAACCCAAGGGACAGTTTGTACGGAGGACGGACGAATGCCACCTGTTTGCTATACCAAGCCGACGAAGAGAAAGGAGAAGAAATCAAATACTTGGACGCGTGTTCTCTGTATCCGTACGTGTGAAAATATTGTCACTTTCCCGCAGGGCACCCACAATTGCTGACGGAACACATCGACGTGGACAATATTCGACAATACGAAAGATTGATCAAGTGTAAAGTCTTGCCTCCCACGAACTTGTACCATCCCGTTTTACCACATCATTGCCAAGGAAAACTGATGTTTCCCTTGTGTCATACTTGTGCTGAAACGTGCAACCAAGACCACCCTTGTCAGCACGCTCAGGAAGAACGAGCCTTGACGGGAACGTGGGTCAGCGTGGAATTGTTTAAAGCTCTGGACTTGGGATACCAACTGTTAGAAGTGTACGAAATTTACCACTTTCCCAAGACAGAAAAATACCACAAGGGCGACGATTCTCAAAAAGGCATTTTTGCAGACTACGTGAATACCTTTTTGAAACTGAAACAAGAAGCTAGCGGCTACCCTTCCTGGTGTCACACTCCCGAAGACCAAACAAAGTTCAAAGAGAAATACTGGAAGCAGGAAGGCATCACTTTTAGACCACGTCGAGAAAAACGAAGGAAGGCGATCGTTTGCAAAGTGATGTTGAATTGTTTGTGGGGTAAAATGCCACAACGACCGTGTTTACCCAAGACGGAGTATTTGACAGATTCACGACAAAACCAAATACATGAAACACGTGGACGTCCTTCGTGAGGACTTGATCTTAGTCAATTACGAAGAAAAACTGGACTTTGTAGAAGCCGACGAATTTGGAAATGTCATCATTGCGGCTTACGTGACAGCCCATGCTCGCTTAAAACTGTACGAAGCTTTAGAACTATTAGGAGATCGTGTGTTGTATTTTGACACGGACAGTTGCATCTACATCGATCGCCTGGGTCAACCTCACCCTAACATCGAAGGAGACCGTTTAGGAGCCTGGACGGACGAGCATCCCGACGACAAGATTCTAAGTTTTGCAAGTGGCGGTCCCAAAAATTACGGCTACGAATACCGGGACCCACAAGGAGAAGTGCACACCGAGTGTAAAGTGAAAGGATTGACTCTCAATTATCGCACCAGTCGACTGGTGAACTTTGGTGTCTTGAAAGAAGCCTTGCAGTCTGAACAGGATGGAAATTTTAAAGTGACCACCCACGAACCGCACAAGATTGTACATTTACCCACACATCAAATCGTCAGCCGACCCTTGGAAAAGTTTATCAAATCGTGTACCAAAAGCGAGTTAGGCTTCCCAACCACTTCACTTTACCGTACGGTCACGTCGATATTCGCCAGCATATAAAAAAGAACAACGTCCAAGGCCGATAGTTCATTGTGACTATCAACAGGAAGCGAGAAAGATGAATACTTACAAACAGCAAGTATCGAGCGTAAGACTCAAATCCAACGAGAAAGTCGAGTGTGATGCTGTGCCTCACGATCACATCACCAATGCAGTACCACATCCTAATTGTTTATTTACTAACGCCATGGCAAACTACGTGCAACCAGTGCGACTTCCAGACTACAAGACTTTACCTTATGGACATGCTGATATCACCCAGTATAAAAAAGGGACGACTACCAAGAACGACACTTCATTGCGAGGACAAACGCCGAGAAAGATGAATCACTCTACGCAGATGAAAAAAGAGAAGAAACAAACATCATTGGCTTCTTTCACCACCATACCGTCACAGCAAAGTGCGTCCAAGAAGGAAAAGGATTCATTAGACCTAAAGGAGTATTTTAGCATCCAAATGACTCAGACTGCGACTTCGAGAAAATTTAGGACGACAACTTACACCTACACAATGAAATTTAAAGACTTTGTGCCTGACGTTCCAGCCGAGGAAGCAGCAGGTTTCATTACGGACTTATTCGACTCACTGTTAGAGGAACTCAAATGTCAGTGTCAAGTCAAAGATCGAGGTCGTTTGAGCCTATCTATGTATCACGATAGTTTGAACTCTCCTGTATGTCTCGGGTTTAGTACACCTGCAGAATTAACTTCTTCCAAACTATTAAGGGCTATTGAAGACGTGCAAACGATGAGAGAAAAATTTGACATCATTGATGGAAAAGTGACCATTCATATGGCATACGTTGTACCTCCATGGGAAGAAGACAATAACCACCATTGATCTGCTTGTCGATAAGTGTACCTAGCACGATAGATATACCAACAGATCTACAGATGAAAGGGAGTACGTGATGGAAAACATCTACGCTGGGACACAAGTGGTAGCTGACCAAATTTAAACAACGTGCATGACTGATAAAAAGAGTACATGAACTTTGTCCTATCTGAATGTTTGTTACTTTGTTTGTTTTAGCTTTTTCTTAAAAATGAACATTTAATGTAGAGTGAAAGAAAATGTCATTCTTTTATGAAATGTAAATAAGTTGTATATGAAGTGTTGTTTTTTTTGAAGGTATGAACTTTAATTTTAAAAGTAGTTTACGAGAACCAAGAACTAAATAACTTGTAAATAGGTTTGTTTCATGTCCAAATGTTTATGTATTAAATGGATAGTGCTTAGACCTAAGCACAGGCCAGAGAGCCCATGTATATACTTGAATAAATGTTTTGTACCCATACAATAGTCTTTTCGTATTGGAGTTTCTATTCTGTCTGTGAGTCTTTCTTTGGAACATCTCTGCCTTCTTTTCTGTGTGTTTCCATCTTCTTTGTTTAGATGTGTATTTGTTTGTTTCTATATGTCTATGTTTGTCCCTATTAACCTTTGTCCCTATAAATGCATTTCACCCTATAAATAGTGTTGACCCTATAAAGCCCATGACGTTGCCAATGTTCATTTCCCATTAACCCACAGGTGCCATTCCCATGTTAAATTCCCATTGTCGCCAAAGTACAAACACTCTGTTTTAACATTAAGGTCCCATTGTCAATAAAGTATCCCCATATACTACTTACAATCAAAAGATGCCTCAAAACCGCTTACCGCACTCTCTCCCGTTGTAACTGAAGAGACAATAACGGAATCGATCGGTACGACAAAATGTGTTAAAAAGTTGAAATCGCGCTGCCTTCCTGTTGAGTGTGACCGACGAGGTCAAACAGAGAATCTCAAGAAAATGAATACTTTCTTTGATATTCCAGTGACCTCATTCGCTCACACAACACTCAATACGTCCAACGGCGTGTTTTGCTGTCGGGACTTGTCTGGAATCAGCGACACGGATATCATTGAGGGGATGAAAAACGAAGGTGTCACTGCAGTCCGTAGAATACGCATTAAACGTAACAACAATCTGCAGGACACCAACACCATTGTACTCACCTTCAACAAACCAACAATAACCTGAGTGGTCAAAGTTGGCTTTTTGCAAGTCAAGGTTGATATATATATATATAATCCAAACCCCCTGAGATGCTATAAGTGTCAAAAATATGGCCATCATGAAGACAGATGCTCAAAAAGCCAAATATGTGGCCGATGCCGAGATCGTTCTCATCAGGAATCTAGGTGTAGAGCAACTCCGCATTGCGTCAACTGTGGAAAGGAGCACCACGCCAATTCCAAGGATTGTGATACCTGGAAACAGAAGAAGGAAATACAGAAGGTAAAGTATACATCTAACATTTCCTATCCAGAGGTCAGAAAAATTGTACAGGTAAAAACATCCCTTCCTGGCCCATATTTCTCCTCTGTAGTGAAAAACAATCCCAAACAACGAAGGACGCTCAAACACAGACAGATCCACCCGATTCAACATCAAGCTCTAACACCCTCCATTACCAAGTACAGAAAAACACGGCGTCTACTCAAACAACATTTAATAATACCCCTCCACCGAGATCACCCAAAAATAAAAACAAATCTCAAGGAAATATGCAGCAAAAGGGGTCAGATGACCCCATCAAACTCTATAATAGGTTTGGAGACATTGAGAGCATGGATACAGAAGAAACTGCTTCATGTTCTCAAGGTGGCTTCAGACCAACTAAAAAAAAAAAAAAAAAAAAATCATCCCCGTTCTTCCTCCAGAGAAATAACGAAACATATTATCTCCGTGAAAGGTCTAAGCTAGCTCCAAAATCTTCACTTTAAACTTACAATGAAGAACATCATCATACAATGGAACTGTCGAGGACTTAAAGCCAATTACAATGATATTATTCTGCTTTTAAGCGAATATGATCCTGCAGTACTACGCTTTCAGGAAACATTTTTAAAAGATACGGACAACATCACACTCAGAAATTACTCCCTGTTTAACACCTACGTTAAGAATATTGACAGGGCCTCAGGAGGAGTTTCTATTGCTATGAACAATAGAGCTCCTCATAGCGTCATCCCTTTAAACACAAATTTGCAAGCCATTGCTTAAGTGTCACTGAACATCGAGTGACTACCTTTTGTTCTATTTACATACCACCAAACACCATCCTACTACCAAATGAATTAGATACTCTTGTTCAACAGCTTCCTACACCGTTTGTTTTGCTCGGGGATTTTAATGTCCATAGCATTTTATAGGGATCAAATCACATAAGTGACAGAGGCCACAAAGGGGAAGACTTCATTTGTAGACACGATTTGTGTCTATATAACACCAAATCTCCGACATACTTACACCGAGGAACAGGTACATACACGTGTATCAACTTGACAATTTGTTCTCCTTCGCTCCGGTGGCCTAGTGGTTAGAACGTCCGCCTAGGATACGGGAGGTCGTGGGTTCGATCCCCGGCCGGGTCATACCAAAGACTTAAAAAAATGGTACTAACAGCTGCCTCGCTTGGCGCTCAGCATTAAGAGGTTAGTGTTAGGACTGGTCGGCCTGATGTCAGGATAATGTGGCTCGGTGGGACATCATGCTACACGTCTGCGGCATGATGCCCCAGTGCTAGACATCACTATAAACTGCCACACTGCAGACATCGTAGCGATATGACTGAAAAATTGTTAAAGCTACGTTAAAAATCCAAATCACACACACACACACACACACACACTGTTCTCCTTCGCTCCTTCACAGCAGTGATCACTTTCCAATCTCCCTTGAAAATATCAACTCTACAATTGATGACGCAATTCCACAATGGAATTTAAAGAAAGTCGACTGGGCCAAGTTTGAAACACTTTGTACATCTAGGCTTAACAGGGATACCGTTCGAAACGACAATGACCCTATTCGACATTTTACTTCTGTCTTAATTAAGATTGCAGAGGAATCCATTCCTAAGTCCTCACCGAACTGTAAAAGAACCCCCAAAACCGTGGTTCACCAAAGAATGTAACGAAGCCATTAGACAACGCCGAGAAGCGCTGAAAAAATTTAATAATCGTCCAACGCCCGAAAATTTAACTAAGTACCATATTGTTCGAGCCAAAGCTCGCCGAACGATTAAAGAAAGTAAAAGAGCATCATGGAAAAAATATGTTTCAACTTTAAATTCTAGTTCCTCTAAAATGAAAGTTTGGGACACGATCCGCAAAATAAACGGAAAGGGAAAACGCAATTCTTTCCTACATCTGAAGCTAAATAACAGCAATTTCAATTCCAAACATGAAATAGTTAATACGCTTGCTGATAGTTTCTCTAAAAATTCATCATCGTCTAATTATTCAGAAGCTTTCCGAAGATTAAAAGCTCAAAAGAAAAGACACGGTTGAAATTCACATCGAATAACTCGGAAAGTTATAATCAACCGTTTTCACTGTTGGAACTTATGGAATCTTTGAATAAGGCCCATGATACATCCGCAGGGCCTGACGATATACATTACCAGTTTTTGAAACACCTTCAAGAACCATCCATAACAGTTCTTCTGGAAATCTTCAATGATTTATGGATTTCTGGTAATGCACCAAAAATTTGGAAAGAAGCAACAGTAATACCATTTCCCAAACCAGGAAAAGATAGCGCAGATTCTAGCAACTATAGACCCATAGCACTGACGAGCTGCATCTGCAAAACAATGGAACGAATGATCAATTCTCGGCTTGTATGGTATTTGGAAACCAACAATTTTTAATATCTCCTTTGCAAAGTGGCTTTCGTTATGGCCGTAGCACCAATGATCATCTGGTTAGACTGGAAACATTTATTCGCGATACTTTTATCAAGAAGGAACATTTAGTAGCAGTTTTCTTAGACTTAGAAAAGTCTAAGAAAAAAGGCCGTCTGCCCTCTCTTTCATATCAAACTTTCTCCCAGACAGAGAATTCAAGGTACGATTGGGCTCCACCCTCTCTGCTATGCACGAGCAAGAGATGGGTGTGCCCCAGGGCAGTATTTTATCTGTGACGCTTTTCAACATAAAAATCAATAACATCACCAAGTGTTTGGCTCCTGGTGTGGATTGCTCCTTATACGTTGATGACTTTCTAATATGTTATCGATCAAATAGGAAGTCCTATTTGAAGATGCTTGACCCAATTCATCATCAAGGAATACGGCTCGCTCTGGGAGCATTTAAAACATCCTCGTGTGAAAGCCTTCTCGTTGACGCGAACGAACCACCTTTATCACTTCGTAGAGAAATGCTTTCCGTACTGTATGCTCTCAAATTATGATCAAACCCTTCTGAACCCTGCTTTTTCGGCTGTTTTTCAACTCAAATAAAACACCTAGTAAGAAAAGAAACCAAACACCACTCCTATCTTTGGCATTAGAATATCATCCAGCCTTGACAGTACCAAAATTGATCTTTCAAAAATTCAGAAAACGTCCATCTCCAAAACTCTTCCCTGTCTACTCAAACAACCAAAAGTACTTTTTACGTTACACGATGGAAAAAAATCGGAGACAAACCCTTCCTTCTTCCACAACTCTTATCATGAACTCCTCACCCAATTTGAAAATTACACAATAATTTATACAGATGGATCAAAAGATGAGAAAAAGGCTGCTGCAGCCTTCATTAGTGGAAAATACACAACAAACGTTCGCTTGCCAAATGGTGCATCAATTTTTTTCAGCCGAAATCAGAGCAGTAGACCTTGCTCTGCAATATATCGAAAACAAACGTATTTTAAACAGCATCATCTTCACCGACTCACTATCAGTATTTTAGTCCCTACACAATAGAAAACTGGAGAACCCATTATTAACAAATATTCTCCTCAAAAATACTAAGCCGAGTACCTCCCACAATATAGTATACTGTTGGTTACCCAGCCATATTGGCATTAAAAGTGAAAAATCAGATCGCGCTGCTAAAATGTCCCTATCCCTAGAACCATCTGATTATAAAATGCCGTATACTGACTTTTAAACCTAGTATCAAAGAGTCTTTACGTCAGAAATGGCAGGCATCATGGAATGATGCAGTGAATAATAAACTTCATGCCATCAAGCCAACCCTAGGAGAATGGGCTCCTTCTTACAGAGCCGTCCGTAGGGAGGAGGTAGTCATTGCAAGAATTCGAATTGGTCATACTTATATAACCCATTCCCACATACTAAAAGGCGAAAACCCACCAGAGTGCGTTTCTTGCAATGAACCATTCACTGTTAAGCACTTTATGATAGAGTGTTTCGACCTCCAACCTACGCGCGATCAGTACTACAATGTGCATGACATGAAGGAACTCTTTGATACAATAAACATGACTTGTATTATAGAATTCCTGAAAGAAGTAAACATTTATTATAAGCTATAACTTGTATGCTATCACCTTGAACAGTTTTATGCTATGTATAAACCGTCCCTTATTTTCAATAACTTTTCATCTGTCTTCATTATCATACACCATTTACATTCCCGTTGATCGGGAAGCTTTATGTATTTATTACCTTTACCATTTTATCATTTTACTTTTAAATGTGTGGTTTCATATCGATGGTTGATAGAAACCTATTACCACTTTTAAATATTCCTAGATATAACCTTTTGTATAGCGCTTAATAGCCTAACAGTGCTGGTGCGCCGTAAAAATACAACCAACAAACCAACCTATTTTGGTGAATGATTGTTAGGTGTACTTTGGAATTCATGCACTTTCAATTCAAGCTGGCCGCATAATGTTAATTCCATTTATATCCACACAATTCACATTCACCCATATCGTCCCCTTATATTATTTCTTTGGCTTGCCTGACGTTTTCTGTACGGTTACGGCAGCTTGTTTCCACAAAGATATGGGTAAAAAAATAAAAAATATAAAAAATATAAAATATATTTAAAAAATTAAAATCTTGCTTGAGCACGTAGTTGTTCTAAGCTTTCTCAGTGTAATTATTAGAGCATGTGGGTTATGAACTCTGCCCTTTGCTGTTTGATAGTTGAACGTGAATCAGGCATATTTTCCGGAATCAGTTTTTCTTTCGAGTTTTTTTTATTCCTTATCCCGTCCGATTACGTCCCTTGAGACTGTTGGACATCCCGGGAAATTCTAACAAGCAGATTGTGGAGACTTGCACATTTTGACCCTTTTTATTGTTTAAAATAACATTTATGAACTTCGTTTTCATCAGTTTGTGATGAAAGAATTGGATTTAAGAGATAAACAATGAATCAAAAGCACCAGGAGGTACTTGTACTGTTAAACTATGCTATTACCTGCGTGTAGAATTAGTGGCATGTGTTTTCGTAGTCCTACAGTGTTAAGACCTCGACGCTTATATTTGTTTTGGGCGTCTAGGTCGTACTGCCCAAATAATGGAGCTGTGTAGCGTGTTCTAATGTTGTTTAACATCGGAACGACAAGTCAAATTTTCAGCAATATTTCACACTAGGCAGCCCATATATGGGCTTTTCTACAAATTAAAGTTATAATGTTTTAGTCAGGCTTTACTTACTCCACAGGAGTCTGAAGTTTATCAATAAAGTACGACGAAATTTCTGACAACATGAAATCACCTTATCGGTATTATCAATGAACACGAGGAGTGCAAGCATGACCACAACCCTCCACTTGATTCGACTTTTCTTGTGCGTCTTTTATCGCTTCAGAATCGCAAGAAGACTGAAAAACTACACACATCCATTCAAAAGGCAGTAACGTACCAATGCATAATGCTCAGACAACCATCGCATGAATCCAATCCGGCGAATTAACCTTTATTTTCACCATTACGGTCACAAACCCTTTCTAGCAGTATTCATTGGTGGAAGTAGCCCATTCTACCAGTTTCTACCCTGCAGTAAATATGCATTAGGGTCTAATAATCATTCTGAACACGGCGCAAAATCTGTTATCTTTTAATACTAGGGAAATTTATTAATGCGGACTCAGTCGATTAGTTGAATTTGCTCAGAATAATGAAAGCATCATGAAAATGTTATTTACAGTATTATATTACTACTATTTTCAAAAGTTGTAAAAATAAATGCTCTCACTCTGCACTAACATGAATACATACATACATACATACATACATACAGTTGCTGATAGCATTCAGACTGTCCTCGCATTGTATACACATTAATCCTGTTAATTTTAGTATTTTGTGTTACCTGCCTCATCTGTTATGAAAAAACCTCAGTACAACAGATGATCTTACCAGGTGGCAACCTCTGGAAAGTTGATCGAACACATTTTTAAGTCTACCTGGTCCAGCATCCGTCTAGGCTTTAATATTTTAAGTGTGATGATGTCATCAACCGTTATTTCTACCATCCGAACTTTAACTACATATATCTGTTCTGGAAATTTATATAAAATTAATAAATGATACAATCTGAAATAAAAAACAAATTAAACATTTTATCTTGTGAAATTATTTTCATGATGTTATTCAGCCGGTGGTAGAATGGGCTACTTCTGCCAATGAATTCTGATAGAAAGGGTTTGTGACCGTAATGGCAGTGTTTCCCTTTACCCTCATTCATGCGTCAGGGACCCCCAATTTTGTATTTGACCCCCAGTTCTGATGTCAAAGTTCATTTTTTTCCTAGCCTGACCCTCAATTTTGACACCAAGGGGAATTTTTACTCCCAATCTTGTTTCCCTAGGGGAATCACTGCTGTAATGGTGAAAATAAAGGTTAATTCGCCGGATTGGATTCATGCGATGGTCGTCCGAGAGTTGTGCTTTGGTATGTTACTGTCTTTTGAATGAATGTGTGTAGTTTTTCAGTCTTCCAGCAATTCTGAAGTGACAAAAGACACATGAGAAAAGTCGAATCGAGCAGAGGGTTGTGGTCACGCTTGCACTTCTTGTGTTCATTGATAATACTGATAAGGTGATTCATGTTAGAAATTTCGTCGTACTTTATTGATAAAACGTCAGACTGCTGTGCTTAATCTGATATCTTTTTCCTACTAAATTCAAATTCCCACACAAGCAAATGGACATGTTTTCAAGTTCTGTTGACCTACATTTGAGTTGGCTGGAATGCGATGGAAGCTAGGATTACTGAAATCGGTTCAAAGGATGATAAGAATCTTGAATGAAATGAAGCAGTCTGAACACTTTCTTCAGTATTAATATATTTTTATTCATTTTGTTAAAGAAGTATACTTCATCTTAACCTGATTTTGGCATTCCCAGCTTCCATCACATTCCAGCCAACTGAAATGTAGGCCAACGAAACTTGAAAACAGGTCCATTTCTTTTTTGAGAATTTGAATTCATTAGAAAAAAGACATCAGATTAAGTAAAGCCTGACTAAAACATTATGACTTTAATTTGTGGAAAAGTGTCATTATTGGCTGCCAGTTGTGAGATATTCCTGAAAATTTGACTTTCGTTACAATGTTAGTCAACATCAAAACACACTACACAGCACTCTTATTGAGGCTACTGTTTAAAATAACATTTATGAAGTTCCATTTCATCAGTTTGTGATGAAAGAATTTCATCTAGATGCCCAAAACAGATGTCAGCATTGAGGTCTTGCATTGTAGGACTAGTGTTTTTGAGACTTTTGAAAGTTATAGTTCATTCCACACATCTTTGCAAATGATATCCTTATTTGTAGCTAAGTGAATTTTTATGTCATCATGTTTAAATGTAAGTAAAGTTACTTAATTTTTTCATGCATAAACTATTTCAACACTATTTGTATCAGCAAATGGCTCAACACTTGCCACTCATTATAGTTCAACTCACATAGGTCATGTATGCACTCTGAGTGACTTTTTGCAGCTATAGGTATCATTTTGGAGAATTTGATTACATATACCTTTAAAATGTGTTTATTTACTTTATTTTGCTCCTTGTCCATCAAAGTTCCATTGAAGATTATTGTATAAATTCTTTGAGAAAGGCTAAATGCCAAATTTAATGATAACATATGTTGACATTTTTAGATGTAGTTACCCAAGCTGGGTAATCCCGTTTAACAGGTTTCGCATGCTATCATATAACAGGGAAAGCGCCTACTTTTGGGAAGTTGTACTTGAAACATAAACAGATGCAACAGTGTCATTTATAAACAAAGCCTGGGGAAAACACCGGCTCGAAAAAAAAGGCACATAAGTCCAATAAAGTGGAGGTGATTATGTAACTTCATGTACATTTTATGTATATACTGTCATGCCCTATATGTCAATTCATACATAATACCTATTTTTCCCATACAAATATCTTCCCTCATACTCATAAAAGACCGTAAAAACATGGCTGTCATTTCAGATTTATTTCAGTATGATTAAAATCTGCTGTTATGCATGAAGATCAAACAGCGACCACTTTAGGGGCATGTTCTGGTAACCTATGTTATTACCATAATCACTAATTTTATCAGCCAGTCAAATGAAGTCTTATATCTTTGCATTTGGAGACTGAGCAGTGTGGATGAAGAGCATGAATGTGTACCAAACAATTTGATTCACTTTCACATTTTTGGAAGCTGCATTTCCTTTGGCTGATTCAAAGGTCACCAGAACATGACCCTTAAGTGGTTGTCGTCAGATCTTCATGTAGGACAGCCGACATGATTTTAATCAGATTGGATTTATTTTATTTAAATATTACATTTTGCTAAATTATAATTTTGAAGAAGAAATGTTATATGTACAAGTTAAAAATTAAATGTGCTTACAAAAAATATATGTTATTCTTCTATCCCATTCATAGTTGAACATCCATACAGGAGATGAATGAAAATGTGTATAACTTATTGTTGACATGACTGTACATTGATTCCCCATGGACTAGCAATAGTTCAATCTAATATCAACTTTCTTGACCCAGTCTAATGCCGAACTGCCATTGTAAAAGTCCTAGCAATCGATAATTTTTGTCTAGGAATTTTGTTGTTACTATTTTTTGTGCATATCACTCAAAAATCATGATTGAATAAACTTTGTTAGAACTATTTTGTAATTAAATTTTAAAGTTAAAATTAATTTTTAAATTTATATCAGTAAATGTGCTTACATGACCTGTATGACTTTACTATTCATGCTGAAACAGGATGGTCTGTTTATGGCAGATTCTTTGATGCCACCTGTAGAAGAATTTATTTGTTTATTAACTAGTGATCAGCTTTCCTATTTGGCCATAATGTAGTTGCCTCCCATTGAATTTCATTGCAGTATCAAAAATTGACTCTTCGAAAACTCAAATGCCAGTATGAATTATGTTTAAATCATTCATGCACAAAATGAATTCTGTAATTTTAGCTACATTTAGAGATGCAGATGTTAAAATTCAATGAGAAACAGATGCCAATAGCATTTGAGATGCTGTGTAAAATGAACAGTAGTATTCACATAGCCTCCTGTTTGTTTGCCCCCCTCCATGTGCACTGAATTTAAAAACAAAAGGCATCAAGAATCTTACAAAACGCACAAAACTGTGTCACTTCATTTATCATTCTCTAATTTCTAACCCGATTGTTGCCTGCAGTCCCAAACATTATCAGCTTGTTGGCATTTCAATCAAATAGAAACTTTTTTAGTAACATGGGGGAAAGGTTTGGAATGTTTATTTTACAGTAGTGTAAATTTTTGCTCAGATAGTGTAAGACAATCAGCATAGAGTTGTTCTCAAACCATTAGAGTTAGTTAACTTGTGTTAATTGGGAGTAGGGGAGGATGTAATGTGAGTGTCCCCCTTTTTGCTGATCAAATCAAATGCCAATGCATCATCATCATGGCTTCAGGCAATAGCATTGGCACACATTTTTTTAAATAATAAATGTGATCCAGCAGTAAGTATTAACTCCCAAGAAAGAATCCAAAAGCAAGTAGTCCATTATTAGTTTTAATTGAAGTCTAATTATGACTACACACCAGAATGTATTAGTAGTACCCCTGCCTCCTTCATCGACAGGATACTAAAATGTACTTGTGTATCAATGGAGCATAGTAGTGTGATTCACATCTGGTGATTTTTCACCTTATAGAAATGTAAACATTGTTGTATATATAATGTGCTTTGAAACAGACATGAAATGCAGACAAAAGCCTATTTTACTCTGTTACATTTCTGTGCCTTTTTCTTTTTTTCTCTGTACATTAAAACCTGTTATGAGTGACCTCTGCTATGAGTGACCACCTGTCATTTCTGACCACAATCGTAATGCATGGATCGATTTTATTATATAAATGCTGTGTCATGAGTGACCACCTGCTCAGCATGACAAGTGACTGTGATGTATTGGCAAAATAAACATTTCGACACTGCTGTGAACGACCATAGTGCAAAAATGGGGATAAACTCCACTGACCCTGTAACAAGGACCACTTATACTGTTCTGACAAAAAATAGGCTGGCGACCTTTATTTAATCCCTGTAACAACGACTGCTTATACTGTTCTAAAAAAAGAAAAATAGGCTGGCTACCAATATCTGAAATAATGTAGGTATGCTTATGGCATTTTATAGTTTCTATTGTAAACCAGACTAAAGTACATGTAGATTATTCCCACACTTAGCCAGGTTCCCAGCTTTATACGGTAGGAGATAGAGCCCATATATATGAGTAGGACCCAGTATCCCTATGAATGACCATATTGCGAGAAGATAGACACCAGGTATCCCTATGAATGACCGTATTGCGAGAAGATAGACACCAGGTATCCCTATGAATGACCGTATTGCGAGAAGATAGACACCAGGTATCCCTATGAATGACCGTATTGCGAGAAGATAGACACCAGGTATCCCTATGAATGACCGTATTGCGAGAAGATAGACACCAGGTATCCCTATGAATGACCGTATTGCGAGAAGATAGACACCAGGTATCCCTATGAATGACCGTATTGTGAGAAGATAGACACCAACCTATATGTAATCATTTGTAACAGCAACCGCTTGATTAGTAATAATTGTTCTGATAAAAAATAAACATGAAAAGAACAACAACACAAAACCCAAACAAAAAAAAACAACAAAGGATTCTGGCTGCCTGTGATAGATGCTGCAGTCCATAAACCAGGCTAATGCACATGTTGCAAATTGCCATTATAGTGCCGAAATTGACGTAGTGGTCGCATACATTTTCTGTCTTTAGAGTTAATCTGTATTGCCTGAGGGTAAGAAAGGTCTTTGTCTATTAAACCAGCAAGAAAGAATTGTTTGCTGGATTTGATTGATAGTGTTAAAGACTTGTGATGTTTGTTGTTTCCCCCCCCATGTTACAATGATTACATCCCAGTCACCAAGCTGTCGTCTATTCAAGTTGGTGTGTTAATCCCTGTATGTCTACTTTGAATTAAACCATTGACTTTTGGCTCTGAGTAAATGATTCTGTTTCTGGATGAGATAATTGTTTATTTCATTAATTGTTAGATGTGCAATGCACATGTATAGACTTTTCATATTTTCCCCAAGCCCAGTCAGACCGTCATTACAGTTGATATTACAACTGAGCACTAATAATATTAACACCTTAATAACAATGGATGAACCTCCAACTGAAAAGAGACAAATTTTAATGCATGAGAAAAAAATTATTGTACAGTAACTGAAAGTGAAGAAGATCAGACCACTTGCAAAATAGCAGTTTAAATGTTGGTGAAACAAACTTAGGGTGTTATAAAGGAAAAGGAGTAAATCTGAAATGATTTCATATACTAATACATGCACATGTGATCTTCAAATGTAAATGTGATTTCACGTTTAATGATAGAAGTACATCTTTATTGCTATATAAGTTTGTTTTCAGATGAATGCATACAATATTTTAGCAAGAACTATTAATAAAGAATGGAGTATATGTACAGTGATAGTTGTTATTTTTCTTTAAATTGTTCTGAAACTGGCCTTTTTGTACAACCTGTTATGAGAGACCACCTGTCTTGAGAGACCGTTTTTTGTTGGCAGGAGGGGTGGTCTCTCATAGCAGGTTTTGCTATATAACAGATACCATTTGAAAAATCAGTTATCTTTATGTCAGTTATATATTTGACAATAAAAAACAAACATTTCGGAAGAGTCTTGTATATTCAGTAAGTAAGTACGGTAAGTATTGTTTTGTATCTATTCTCCGTCTCGTGTATTGATATGTGTATCATTTCAACAAAAGTATCGATGCATCGATGTATCGATGAATCATTTCACCCCTACCTCACACCATCAATTATGGTTTGTTCGCTTGCATTTTCTTGTTTTGGCAGAAAGTTTATGATGTTAAACTAGTAGATCTTAGTGATAAATATTTTCTCTCTCTCTTGAGTGTTAAGTCAGTAAACCTATTATTTTTAAAATTTATTTATTTATTGGATAGTTCGGTAGCTTTATTAAATACTGTACAATTAGTCGGTATTAAAATTTGAATTTGCTAATGTTTCTAATGCAAAGAAATATATGAGGTGCTGAGGTGCCTGAAATCGTCACCAATTTTGACGAGATGGGGACTGGAGCTAAACTGTTACTCCAGCGTTACATTGAATTTATGTGTCAGTGTGCCATAAAAACTCCAGACTGCATATCAATTCATGGATATGTTTTGATTCTGCAAATGAAAAAAATATGATTCTCATCCAATATCTAGTTTTAGTGAAAATAAGCAGTGTTATAGACATATTTCTTTGGCAGTTCTGCATGCCAGTCTCTCTCACAGAAATTTGAGGCTTGATAAATGGTATTTTCAGTTGACTGTTAGCTCTAATGATAACGAAGCCCAGTTTTTTGTATTTTATTTTTGAGATGTTGAGATGACATGCATGCAGTCCTTTAGTCCCTGACTTTAATCCTTTCATTTGCTATTTCTCCCCACCTTCTCTTTTATTTTTGCAGTTAAATTTTCAATCTCTCCCAGTGTTTAATTGAAAATAATGCCTGCCAGCAGTGCATTTTTCGTACTTGAGAGGAGAACCATTTTTCCAATTTGATCATGCTTTTTTGTTAAAATTGCATATGAAACTTCCTCATAAAATATACAGCATATGCCATCCTTTATATAGTTCTTTGGAGAGGAGAAAGTGAATACATCATGAAAATAAGAGTGTTGATATATGTATCTTAAGCAGTCATGAACATGTTGCCTCTCATACACATGCACACTCTTTTTCTCTCTTGTAAAAGAATTTAGTGATTTGATAGATTCTATTTTCATTTGGCATTTTGCTAAAAAAAAATTCATTAAAATTTGATTTGGAAGAATAATAAAGACGTACATTAACTTGTAAGATCAACGACATCAATAACTCGGCGCCCCATCATGCTCTCAATGAAACTCTTTAGCTCATCCTTACAGGGGTCATAAGTAGTAATCATGCCCACCTTACCGACACCATGTCCACTCCATGTTGGCGGTCAGATGCAGCTCTACAAGAAAACATGGTGTGCAGAGCTATTCTCAGCGAGAAGCTGCAGTAACTTTGTCCAGTTGCATGGGGAGATAGTGGGGGAGCGGGCTATTTCTTGAGGATCTCCATGCTCTCACCACCCCCACTGTGATGTGTGGAGAAACAAAAAAGAAATTGAACTGCACTCTGTACTTTCTTTTCAGGTCCTGTGTCATTGAACAATTAATAATGTATCAGAATATCCAAATGTGGCATACCAAGCCTTATTTTGGGAAAATGAATTACCTAAAGACTCTCATGTTATCTAATATAGATGGCAAAGTATGGTTAGAGTAAACATACAGATATACTTTATCTTATATAGGCTTAATAACTTGATCATAAGTCAAACTTTCTGATAAATGGAACTCTACTTAGTAGATTTTTACTTGCTTCTTCCTTTTGACTTTGATAATAGTTTTATTTGCTTCATTGCAAGGTATAGGATCACTCTTTAACCACAGCCATGTCAAGACAATGACATAGCTTCAGGATGTATTTCCTTAACATTGAATAAGTTCTTTCAGAATCCCTTAATTGTATTCATTGAATAATGTGTATTATGATGTTTTACTAAAGGTTCAAGCCTGGCTAGAGAGGACACTTGCTACAGTGCCAGCCTATGAGCTGAATCAGCGGACAGTGGGCCTATTACATGAGCTTATGCTCAAGAATGAGAGAAACGATCGCAACATGCAGCTTGTCATTGAAGATCTAAGACAAAAGGCAGATGAATATAATGCAGAAAGTATGTCATTCTTGTTATGCTTCACCATAAAGTGACATATGTTACGAGTCTGTGCTCTTAAAATAAGTAACAAAAAAGAGTGAAAAGCAGCAAGCTTTGTAAAATTCAACAAATAATTTTTTTCCCCATAAATACAAAGTTAACATGAGAGAAAAGAACTTATGGTATTGCGAATTAAATTCCAAAATAATCCAAGAATTACAGACACAAAGTCCTGAATAAAATTCAGTATAAGTCCAGAATAAATCCAAAAACTGACGGCGATGATGTGTCTGTTTTTGCTTGTGGAGTGTTGAAGTGCCAACAGTCTTTTCTTGAATCACAGTAATACAATTCCAGGTTTGAATTCACTATGAATTCGAGTGAATGTCTCTATCCAAGAATTTTATCAGAACACTTTTGTATTTCCAGAGAAAATAAACACTTGAATTCAGTAATTTGAAGAAATAAATTTTCCAGCCCAAAAATGAAATACTGGACACAACATATAATACATGTACAACTTTAAAGTACTAGGTCTTAAAGCACAACTGAAAAAATCCTCTCTATTACAAGACTATATAGTTCTCTACTTGACCCCAGGTCACAATTAGCATTTTCTAAAAAAGAAACACATTACCTAATGGAAAATAACCTTCTAGAATCATCCTGATGTTTAAAAAATACAAACCATAACCTGGAATATGTAAAATTCACTTAGAAAATTCTGAAACGTAGACCTAGACCCAAATAAACATGTTTACTTCTATTAATAATAATTCTGATTTTAATCCCAAAAACAAAGATAATAATTTAGCTATGCATTAGTTGTTACACAGAATAAAATTTAAAAAATCAATTTGGGTCATACAGAAATGAACTCAGTTTCAGACAAGGTCAAGTCCAACATACAATGTTACATTACAATTGCATGTAATGAAATAAAAAGGATTATAAAAAAAGCTAACAAACAAACAATGTAAATTAAATATACATAACACTTTAACTGTGATTCTTACTGTCCCCAGCCATTTTCAAGTATCTGTATTTCCTTCCAGCCATAAATCTCACTTTCATTTCCACTCTATAACTTTCAAGGTGTTGGACTTGGTTACTTATACATCATCATTAGAAGATGATATACTGTATTGGGGGTTCTATCTTCTAAGTTAAGGTAACAACTAAATATAAGTTTTCCCTCACATTTTCCTTTCCTAACTGTAACTTTCAAGCTGTTTGAAATTAAGGGATGAAATGTGTTATATTGATACACCTTTGAATGAAGGTATGTTGTATACCAGGTTGGAGGCCATATCTTCAAGGTCAAGGTCATGGCTCAATATGGTAATATTTCCCTCACTCTTTCCTATTGCTCTAACTTCACGACTTTTCAGTCATTGGAGTGAAACTTAGTATACATCATTAAAAGGTGTTTTATGTAGCACATTGACTATTAAAGTCATGGTCATAGTTCAGTAACTTTAGATTTTCCATTCCAGACTATAACTTTTGAGCTGCAGAAATTAAGGCGTGAAACTTGGTATCTTTTCATATCATCATTAGAATGTATGTACTGTATAACATTAGTGGTCCTGTCTTCATGGTCAAAGATACATGTCATTATTTTTCATTTTCAATCACACTTCCCTTTCCACTCCATCTCTTTAGAACCCTTTCAGTTTTATGGATGAAACTTAGCATACAAATACAGTATCATTAGAAATTGTCTCATGTACTACATAGAAGGTTGTTTCTTCAAGGTCATGGTCTTGGGTCATTATTTTCTTTGTTGCATCACATTTTACTTTCCAGTCTATAATTTAAGAGTCTAAGGAGATTTGGTATACTTTTACATCATCATTAACAGGTGTGCATCCCATATAATCAATGAACCAAACTTGCTATGTTTGTCATGTACCACATTCAGGGTTCTGTCTTCAAGGTTAAGGTCATTCAGCAGTATTTCTCCTTCCACTCTATAGCTTATGAGATTTTTAAGATAATTAAATTTTATACACTTGTTTATTGTCATTAGAAGAAGTGTTGAAGTCTATATTTGGTTTCTGTCATCAAGTTCATGGTGACAGCTGCATATTTTCATGGTTGCCTTGTGTTTGATATACATCTTAAAACTGTTTGAGGTCCTGAGTCAGCCATGCAGTTCTTATGTTTCTTCTTCAAATACTTTATACAATCATAAAACCTTGGTAGTGTGTTTCTCAATCTGATGGCATCTCATGTTTCACAGTCAAGGATTTATATTCATGGTCAACAGTTCTGATAAATTTCTTCCCATTTTTGCACTTTATTGTCATTTGAGATAGAGACATGAAATTTCATTACTTTCCATATTTGCCTTGAAACTCTACGACTCAGTCATAAAGGTTATATCCACATTTCATCACTGTATACTGTTGGTGACTAATCAGACATTAATATGATTTTATTAGCCATCAGGATATCCATCACTTGCACACATGTTCACAGGGCTGAGCAACTGTTTTTATTTAGCCCCTTGTCCCAGCTGAGTGACTTAAAAAAAATTACTTGTCTGCAGAATTTATCACTTGCCCAAGATGTGAAGGTATGTAGATATTGGCTGTTTTGTGGTACGTTATTTTTATTTATTATTGAAATGTCTACATCTTGCAGTTTTTTGTGGAACAAACTTTATCAATAGACAGGAAAATCTTTTTATATTTTTTTCTACAGAAACTAATAACATTAAAGATAGAAGTTTTTAAGATAAATTATTAAAATATATTAACTTTTTATATCTAAACAAAAATATGGAGCGCATTTGATCCTAATCTTTTCAGTTTTATATATATATATATGTAAGAAAATCTCATCATACTTTGCATGTATCATTATGAAGCTAAGCAAATACATTCTTTGACATATTTGCTCTCTCCTTATTTTTTGAGGTTGAAGTCTCAGTCACAGAAGATCTGTCTTTAGATTTTGACTGAAGATTTTCATTTACATATATTTCCAAAAGTCCTTGATGAATTTTCTCTGTACTTGGGATGAATTATTATAAAGCTATAACAATTCATTCCATGACTGCACACTTAACCATTGACCTTGGGGTCAAGATCTCAGTCATAGAAACTTTGTTATATTGGTTAAGATTATTTTATTTGCTGATATTTCTTAAACCCCTTCATGGATTTTGTTTATGCTTGGGAGGAATCATTACAAAACTAAGACAATACATGTGCTCTCATCCCTTTGATCTCAGTGGATTTTTTTTGTTGTATGACCATGCCTTGTGGTCAGAGTCACACCTTATACAGCACTGCTTTGATTGGTAGCATGACATGAAGGCCATGGCCTTGTTGTTGGTAACGATTGGTATAAAACACACTTTTTATAGCTAGAATCCCTTGGCACCGATGAGTTTGTGTTCATAAGTACCCCTCAAGAAAGACCACACTTCTAACACGACAGCAGCCAGCATATAAGTGCAAAAATAAAATTTACCCCTCACAAGCAGCCACATTTTATTTTAATACATGTCCAGAACCAGTTTTTAATTCATACAGTAAGGTAAGTATTCCAATTATCTTTACTGATGTCTATTTCCCGATGTCAGGTTTTCATTACTGAAAGAAGTATTGGCTAAAGTACATATACCACTAAGGTTGATATTATGTCATTAACACCGAAGTTTACAGGAAATAGGGTCAACAGTGTTGTGATAGAGGTTTGAGCTTCACACAGTGACTGAGTTTTTTTCTTTGATGATTATGACCGGACATAATTGATCATAAAATGGGTAGCATAGGATAAATATAGATTTTTTGGATTAACACACAGAGAGAAATCAACCTTTTACATAACAGGGTACCAGACAAAGACTGAAAAATCATGTGACAGTACATGTATCACTTCCTTAATAAACAAGGTATTGCATCGACTCTACAAACGTTTCATCTGCATAATTTAATTGCAGTACTGTACAATTAGCAGCATAGGAATAAATTGTTACAAAACTTTAAAATGTCATCACATAAATGGAGAATTAGTACTTTAGAAGAAAAATTGAATGTTAATTGACTTTATGACAGTGGGGAGAGTTCAAGAGTTCTTGCCGAAAAATTTATGTTGGGAAGACTCAAATAAACAGCATTATAACAGATAAGGAGAATATTCTGTGGCAGTGAGAATATGAGTAGATAAAAAGAGAATTATTTTAGATACCAAGCAACATATGTTAATAATAATAATAATAATAATGAGGACTTTGTATAGCGCCTAATCTTTAGAAGCTCTAAGCGCTTTACAACATTTGACAACACTTAAAAAACATATATAATGATATGATTACAAAATTAAAAACAAACACCACGAAAGTAGAAACAGAAAATGTGCTGTAAATATTTAAGGCAAGGATACATTATTAGGTCTTTAAGTCTGTTCTTAATCTATGTTCCAGATCTAAATGATGTACTTCACTGGTTTTGCAATGTGCATACCAACAATACCCCACTTCCATTTCACACTTAAGAATAAGAACTATTATTATATGTTAACGTGAAGTAAGTCTGGTCTTAAGACCTTAAGAACCCATTAATAATTAATGCTACTTTTAAATGAAGATATTAAATGCTTTGAAGTTATTTGCAGCTTTCTTACTACATTACACTTTTCACAAATATAGTCTCCCTCTGGAAAGGCCACCCATCTTATACATCCACTTTCCCAGTGCAGAAGGGGTGACCATATAAGAGGGGGACCACTGTATAGTAATTTTACTGTGTTAAATAAGGTACATGTTTGCCAACATTTTAGCAAAACCAGTACACCTCTTATATCTTTACTGCCAGGTGAGGATGAATGTTAGTTGTAGACTAACCTGCTGATAACTTCTGATTGTAAAGGCATTTAATAACATAAAAAATTCAGATCTGAAAGCAACCAGTGTAAATATCAGAGAGATGATTCTACATGCTAGCTGGGCCTCGAGTGGCTGAGTGGTCTAAAGCGCTCACCGTTATAGATCATTGCCATCTCTCCTCAGTCTGCATGATTTTGAGTCCCAGGTTCGGCGAATGTGGGTATGTGAGAAAGCTTGCCAGTAGCTTCTTGTGGGTCGGTGGTTCTTTCTGGGGTTTTCCCGGGTTCTTTCTCCACCATTTATACTGGCCATGTATAGCCTATCTTGTGCTGAAAAATGGCATTAAACCCTACAACAACAACAACATGCTAGCTGTGAATCAGAAGTATGCAGTTCAATGTTTGCACATTGCCAGAAACTTGTCTTGAAATGTGGCTGTGGCATTTGCTGAGTCCTTGTTCACTTGAAAAGTTTTAAAAAATATTAATAAGCTCATTGTTCTGTTGTTCATATGTATTATTTCATTTTTGGATTTCAACCACATTAAAAAAAGGAAGAGCTTTTTCCACATAATTTTCAGAGCATTTTCAGCTTCTGGAGATGTGTATTTCATGTAGTTATAGAAGCTGAATCCTGTAAGCCCTTAGAATGGGGACTTGTAGAAATTGAATTCTTTAATCCCCTAGAATGGGGACTTGTAGAAGTTGAATTCTTTAATCCCCTAGAATGGGGACTTGTAGAAGTTGAATTCTTTAAGCCCCTAGAATGGGGACTTGTAGAAATTGAATTCTTTAAGCCCCTAGAATGGGGACTTGTAGAAGTTGAATTCTTTAAGCCCCTAGAATGGGGACTTGTAGAAGTTGAATTCTTTATGCCCCTGGAATGGGGACCTATAGATACAGATCTTAGGGGTTTTTTTGTGTTATAACATCAAAATGCTAAATTTAAAGTCATGAGTAGGCAACATAAGTTTATTCTGCTAGGAGATTTTATTAACTTCTCAGTTTCAGGATAGTTATGCAGAGGTGAGTGTCTTGTTCCAGTGAAAGCATTTTATAAATAGCAGTAGATTAAATGTCACAATCTTACGACATCATCAGAGCCCTTTGGAGGCAAGTTTTCAATTTCAGAATGGTCCTGCAAGGTTCAAAATTTCCTTTTTGGAAAATCACTTTTTAATTTTGGAAATCAATTTATTGCAGCTCTTCCGGAACGGAATCATGTTAACATGGGGTTTTCACTAGATGACTTTAATGTCTAGTAATCACTGAATGAAAATGGTTTTGCTGGGACATCCAGTATGGCTGCCATTATCAGAATCTTTGTACATGTATTGGGTTTTTCTCCTGATTGGTTTGTCATATCGACATGGGGTTTTCATTACAAGACTTCTTATAATATCTTGATAGTCCTAAAAGACAGTGGTGCATATATAACTTCCAGTATGTCTACTGCAGCAGCCGTTTGAAGATATTGTTATTGCTGCTTATGAATAGAGTCATATCAGCATGGGGTGTTTACTTGGTTTGCTGCCTTGTTTGTAAAAATCTGATTGGGTTTTCACTGGAAGAATTCATATGTTGCTTAGTTGGCCTTGTATAAAAATTGTGTCAATTAGATATCCATTATGGCTGGTAGTGATCTTGAAAATCATGTCACTATTCCTCCTTGGTAGAAAGTCTTTTTCCAGTTCAAATCATGATGTCACATTTTACATCATCGTTTAGGTGATTACATAATCATCTTGTTACATCTTGTCTCATACTGGATCAAACATCTGAACAATCCCAGTGGACATTATATGATAGAGTTGAAATAATGCTTAAGTGAGCCATGTCTACAGTTTGATTTGTTTGCTGATTGATAGTTGCATAACTAAGACAGCCATATTGTCTCAAATAATTCATGAGGTAATTATTGTCTGTGATTCAATTAGTGAAAATTCTCAGAATAGGAATAATGGTTGTTTATTTATATGAAAATGGATGTTTTTATGCTGCTAAATCTTATTGTGTTTCATTTTTTACATGCAGGTTGTAGGTTGGAGAACATCTTGAAGTCCATCAATCTGACGCCGGCAAGTCTTTCACAGTCAGGGATCACAAGTCTGCGAGCTTTGGCCAATCTAGCTCTTCTTCTCAAAACAAAGGATGCATCTGATACAAAGTAAAATCTGTGGCAGGCACCTTAAACCCAAACTCTATATCATTTAAAGATAAGAAGTAAAAATTGTCTATTGTATTATTATGGACTGTTGCATTTGACCATTGCCCAAGGAAGGCATTGTTAAGGGCTGTTCCATTTAAACATACATGGTACCCAGGGTAGGCACTGTTTTTAAATTATGCTAGGGTACACTGATTACTCAGAGTTCAGATGACAATGATACAAAATTCTAATTGCTTCTGTGGGTAACTACTCAACATTAATGTAGCTTCCTGGGATCCCATTATACTTTAATGGAACTGCCCTAACATTAAATGCAAATCTATGCCTACTAAGTGTTTCTACTCGGAAATTTATATAAATATTTGGAATCAAGCCTTGAAGATTGATATTACTTTGTAAACTACAACAACTTTTCCATTTTCTTTTTAATTGAGACAATTCATTCTTGGATCAGACTATAATCATGTATAGAGACAAAGACCAAGTCACACAGAGAGGAACCAAATTAGATGGCTGCTGTTATTGTAGCAGGATGAAACTGAGTTAGATTGGATCAAGTGAAGACACACAATCCAAGCATATAAATGAACTGTTAATTTGTAATGCAGATTATGGATAAACATAATCTAAGCATGTGAATGAACTGTATAATTATAGTTCAGATTAGGGATAAACATAATCCAACCATGTAAATGAACTGTTTACTTATAATGCACATTTTTAAACTAAACTATAACAACTGAAAACCCTACTATTCTCATGTGCATAAAGTTTGTAAGTGGATATAATAAAATGTTTTATTCCTCAGTGGACACGATTAAAGCATATTCTTCAACAAGTAATCACAAATGATATCAGTTGTCAATGGATATGAACAGTGCATTGATTTTTATTAATAGATATGATTGATATATGGATTTGTCAATAGATATGATTGGTGTTTGGGTTTGTCAGTAGATATGATTGATGTTTGGATTTGTTAATAGATATGATTGGTGTTTGGGTTTGTCAGTAGATATGATTGATGTTTGGATTTGTCAATAGATATGATTGATGTTTGGATTTGTCAATAAATATGATTGGTGTTTGGGTTTGTCAATAGATATGATTGGTGTTTGGGTTTGTCAGTAGATATGATTGATGTTTGGATTTGTCAATAGATATCATTGGTGTTTGGATTTGTCAATAGATATGATTAGTGTATGGGTTTGTCAGTAGATATGACAGATGCTTGGATTTGTCAGTAGATATGATTGATGTTTGGATTTGTCAATAGATATGGTTGGTGTTTGGGTTTGTCAATAGGTATGATCTTTGTATGAATTTATCAACAACTATAGTTAGTGTATGTATTTATAGGTGAATGTGATAGATGTATTTTTCATCAACAAGTATGATGGTGCATTAAACTGTCACACACATAATTAGTGAAATTTAGGAGGAAAACCTGACATGTGTATCCATTGAGACATATGATGCTGTTATCTCATGGCATCCAGGTAAAGATCACAAATATTTTGAATCCACTGCTCTCAACAAATGGCTAAAGAATGACCTCATGTGTGCCTCTCCTCCTGGCCTGCTGAAAAAGGATTCCTTGGGAACACCTTACACCACAGACACATTGGTTTAAAACCTATGACACATCACAGTGAGCTAATTGGGATCATACCGCAAACCAATGTCACCACTGATTCCTGTATCCAGATTACACAACCCAACAGAGCTTGATGACTCCCTGAAACAGTTAAAAATACAACAACTGAACTTTGTAATATGTAAGAGGTTGCAATTGCCATTCACAGGTATTGTCACAATCAAAGATAAGTTATTCAAATTTGAACACTTCCTGCATAATTGAGACAAGGGGAGCACACAACTTGAATGGACTGATAAATAAACAATTTTCCAGTGCCGGTCTGTGTTTTCAGAAATACCTTTCACTCAGATATACCTGTAATGGCTTCCCTCTGGTACATAGTCATACTTTTGATGTTAAACTTCCAATGTATCCATTTTAGTTCAGTTGCCCCCACCATTTTTGGCCGATGTACAATGCACCACACTGTTGATTAGATGGCATTACATACAAAGAGAAGCAACTCATGAAATCCAATTGATGTTGCTAGGACAAAGCACCAATATATCTGTTCAATTTGCCAAGGTGTTCATAGGATTATCATCTCGGAATCTTGGCTAGTGAAGATGAGTTGCTGGATTCAGGTGAATTAGTTCCCCACTGTCCCTCATATTTTTCCAGTTATTGCTTGAGCTTATAGAGACTGTCCTTCCATTTCTTGGCTGCCTAGTGGGAATAAGTCCCCCAAATGAGAGAATGCTTAGAGGTGACACCCCCTACTGTGGTGATAAAGTCGTTGATTTGTCATTCATCAGTCCAGCAGTTTTAAAGCAGCAGTGGAATTCTGTGAATTTCCAAATGCACAGTCCCTTCCATTCAGCTGCAAGCTAGACCTATAAAGTCAGGGCTTTGGTGGATAGGGAAGATAATAAACCATAGCCTTCCTTCTGTCTTCTCCACGGTAAGAGAAGGTCAAGGAAATCTCTGACCACATGAATGATAAAATACATGACCCAGGCAATTCTAAGGCTTTCATTTCTGAAGCCAGCTATCATCATTGTTCTCTCCATGCTGGTACAGTACCCATTTGCTGACTTAGTGGCTGACCTTATGATAGTCCATATGATCAATTGACTGTTTCATAAGCTGGTCAAAATGTCTTGCACTTCACCTCCAAGCTAATGTGAAACATGGTCACTACTTTCTTAATTTCTAATTTCTTGATATGTGGTAGAAACATGGAGAAGTATGCAAAAAGGCATCACAAGGACTGCCTCAGCAAGTTGCATTGCCACTTGCTGAACTAGTCTCAGCTGCAGTGAAGAGACGGTCTCCAGTAAATGGATAAGAGGCAGAATACCACTCAATGCAGCAATCCAGCTAAAGGTGGCAGCAGGTCCTGCAGTTCCAGAGTCATTTTAATAAAGTGGAAAGGAAATAACTTGTCTTCTTTCCCAAGCTTTCCAACAACCAATGTTGACTTGCCACCCCAACCAACCGAAGACATCCTTCAGGCTGGCAAACCTCCTTCATTTTCAGATCTTGTGGATGAACCTGTTTACCAAAGATGAATGGGTGAACCAAGTTTGTTTTTGAGAGACTTTGGATTTCATTTATCCAACCTCATCTTAATTTGACTTAACCCTTCCACAACATACTTGCTGTCCAACCTGAAAAATTTAAGAGTTGTACAGAAGGAGATCTTGTCATGACTCTATGGACTATCAATGGAGATAATTTGCAAGCTGTACTCCCTGGGCTTTTACTCTTGGTTTTTTCTAATATCCAAGTCCACGGAATCTCAGACTAGTCATACACCCCTGCCAGTTCCATTTGTACATAGCTGTGCCAGTGTTCAAAACGGAGATGCAAGATCAGTCAGACTTTCAGTAAAAAGGGACAAAGTTGCAGTCAGTATTGCCCCACTCATGGTACTCTGGTTTTGAGTGTAAGAAGACTGTTATATTGCCCCATTCATAGTACTCTGGTTTTTAGTGTAAGAGAAATGTTATATTGTCCCATTCATGGTACTCTGGTTTTGAGTGTACCGTATTTACCTTATTTGTTGGGACACCGTATGTTGAGACACCATAAATTAATTTTAAAAGTAATTTTTTTTGCACTGTATGTTCTAGGACACATCGGTTTTTTTTAGTCGTAAGTTGTGGAACACCTTTTAAATCATTTGAAAATTACATGTCAGAAAATGCACTCTAACTGAAATTTTATTTTTAAAAATATAAAACTGTGCACCTGAGATAAAACCCTTTAATCTCATCAACACAACCCTTCTCCTGCACACATATGATCCATTCTTTCAGTGCATGAATATCTTTTTTAGCTTTCTCATACCGTGAAAAATAGTAAGAGGCAACACGTCACCTGAAGCGGAAACTGCAAGGACTAAAGTCAGATTTTTTTCAAATGTGCACCAGTCTTGCTAATTCTCACACTTTTGACCCCCATCTTATCATCAGTCCATCCAGGAATGCGATCAAAGTACACTAGAATTTCATCTATGTTAATGATCATATTTTTGGCAAAATCATCTGCTTCTCTTCTGACCTTCACAAATTCATCACATGTTTTATTTTTGCCAAATATTCTGGGCGATGCTGGGTCATCAATGTCCGTGCACAAAGCACTATATTGTGTCACTTTAAAAATTGTTCCATTGTTTCAATTTATTTTCAAAATTCCCATGAATGCCGGTGAAAATGAACCAAAGTTAGCTTCCATATCTCAACCGTCTTTGCATATTCAAAAAAAAATCGGCACAGTTAAAACGATCAATAGTTGGCTTCTGATGTTTGCATGCTTTGCAATAAAATAGCCTTTGTATTGATATCCTTTTTAAAAAAACAGCTTCAGAGTATCCAAAGTCGGCTTCCGAGGTCGGCTTGCTTTGTAATAAAAATAACCTTTGTCTTTGATGTCTTGTCGGTAAGTTCAAAAAAGGAGTTTACTGCTCGCTGCCAGCTGTTTTTATTCACCGCCTGGGCTTCTGTGTGCTTGGCATCTGTAGTTATAATTAATACAAAGGAGCATTGACATCTGTGGGTAAATAGTAATGATACTTTTGTAACCCATGCTGGCGAAAAGATTGTCACTTGCACTCAAGTGAATGTGTTTTCAAATAATAATTTTTATTTGCGAGATACTGTCATACAGTAGACCTGGATATAATTCAATCTTGGTTATTTTGCACCTAACACCATGTCATGCATGAATGCCAGTTGTCTTCAATATATCGGTTGATTATTTCCCTCTCGTTGTGAAATCATCTGCTTCTCTGGCCTTCACAAATTCATCACATGATTTTATTTTTTCCAAATATTCTGGGCGACACTGGGTCATCTACATCCGCGCACGAAGTACTGTATTGTGTCACTTTAAAATTTGTTCCATTGTTTCAATTTATTTTCAAAATTCCCGTGAATACCAGTGAAAAGGAACCAAAGTTTGCTTCCATATCTCAACTGTCTTTGTATATTAAAAAAAAAATAATAAAAAAAATTGGCACACTTTAAGGAATCCATAGTTAGCTTCCAATGTTGGTTTGCTTTGCAATAAAATAACCTTTGTATTGATATCCTTTAAAAAAGAAAAAGGAACCATAAGTGGGCTTCTGAGATCAGCTTGCTTTGTAACAAAAATAACCTTTGTCTTTGATGTCCTGTTGGTAAGTTCAAAGAAGGAGTTTATTGCTCACTGCCAGTTGTGTTTATTCACCACCTGGGCTTCTATGTGCTTGGCATCTGCAGTTATAACTAATACAAAGGAGTATTGATGTCTGCGGGTAAGTAGTAGTGATACTTTTGTAACCCATGCTGGCGAAAAGATTGTCACTTGCACTCAGTTGAATGTGTTTTCAAATAATGATTTTTATTTGCAAGATACTGTCATACAGTAGACCTCGATATAATTCAGTCTTGATTATTTTGCACCTAACACCATGTCATGCATGAATGCCAGTTGTCTTCAAGATATTGGTTGATTATTTCCCTCTTGTTTGTGATTTTGTTGGATCCAGTTTTCAGTCAGATAACATATTCAAACCTTTGAGCACAACCAAACACAATTTATTTGTCAATGTTCATGTAAATGAACAATGTGGCATGTGTTATCGGACATAAGCGATACACGCTACAGTATGGAAGCCTATGCTGCATATATAGATAAATGTTATTCTTTAATGCTCATGTTGAAAAAAGGGAATAAATGATAACAATACAAGGTTAGTTTCTTTTTTTTTATCAGATAAGCATTTTGTTTATCTATTTTATTGCAACGTGCAGTGGTGGGGGAGCACACATGCAATACAAATTTATTTCATTTCTTAAGTCTTGGGACATGTGATCTAAGTGAAGAAAAAGTTTCACCATAAGTTCTGGGACAGGGAAAAAAATTATTATTTTATCATGTCCCAATATATACAGTAAATACAGTAAAAGGTATGAATCAGATTTAAATTTTATGATAGTGACACTTTGGGGGGGGGCAGTATGGTTCAATTTTATGAAAGATGCAGCATGTTATTTCTTTAGAGTTCTAACTTATCAGATCATATTTCCTTTCACAGCTATCTTCTTGCTCTCCAGCACCTTCAGACAGAGATGTTCAGAGTGGAAGATGCCAGGAAACAGGAGGTTAGGACAACAGAAAAACTTCAGCAGAAAACCAAATCTGTACTGATTAAGTACAACTCTTTGAAAAAGTATGTTGAGTTGTAAAAATCTGCATTAATGGTTGTTTAATCTTAAGTCATTTTATGTATAGTGCTCATAGTTACTTATTATTATGAGAGATATATTTTACTATAGCTTCATTTTCCAGGTGTTAGAAGACATTGCGTTGATATGGGCCTCAAGCTGTCAGATAGGTCAAAGAGACTGGGATCCAAGCTGTCAGATAGGTCCAAGAGAGTGGGACCCAAGCTGTCAGATAGGTCCAAGAGACTGAGGCCCAAGTTGCCAGATAGGTTCAAGAGACTGGGGCCCAAGCTGTCAGATAGGTCCAAGAGATTGAGGCCCACATTGTCAGATAGGTCCAAGAGACTGGGACCCAAGCTATCAGATAGGTCCAAGAGATAGGGACCCACACTATCAGATAGGTCCAAGAGATTTAAATTTTTGCTACTGAAGTTTAATCACAAGCATCAATAGTATGATCTGTAGAGATAATTAAATTTTTTTCTTGTTTGATAAAATACAGGCTAAGATTGGGCCTTTGTAGGGATTTTAGCATAATTTTCTCAAGTTCACATTGGTTACTTTATACCTACATGCAGATAGCAGATTTTTTGACTAAGTACATGTATCCTTAAGTCTTGCCAACCCTTACAGTTTGATCATGAGTCTTTTCAGAAATTACCCATAGATTAAGAACTTACATAAGAAAAAGCAGAAAATATATGAAAACATGATCATTGTCATCAGATCCAATATTGGGTTGTTCAGATCCCGGATTTCATATTCAGTGGAATTGGTCAGGGCTACTTCAGATGCTTAAATTTACTCCAATTTTTCATGCATATTACCTGCATATTACCTGCATATCAAGCTTCTTCCCTGTAACATAATATAGAAATGCCCAACAAAATGAAAATACTTTTCAGCAAAAAGGGATACTATTGCTCTTAAAAAATTCATACATTCAGCACAGTAATGTAGAAAGGAAATTAGTAGAAAAAAGCTGGAATGTTAACAGATATTCCAGGTTCATTTATTGTACATATGATGTTGATTTGAATATTGCTTATGGTGGGAGCAATGATTACTGCCACCACATGAAATTTTTTTTTTTAAAGTAAGTGCAAAAACACCTCTAACAAACAAGGATGATGTCATCTTGGGATCTAGCAAGAAGACTTTGTCACCATGGGGTTTGGAACTGCAGTTTCTGAAACTAAAGTGGAGATAACTAAGGTGTACATTATGAATATTTATGTTGCTTTCACTGTATCAGATGACACTTTTTAACTTTTGGATGTTTTAAAATTCAACATCAGCAGTACAAGATATTTTGTTACACCTTACATAAATTTATTCTAAGTTACAGAACAATATTAATTGCCTTGCTGAGAAGGTCTTGTTAGAGTCGGGTCATCTGATATTAAGCATGGAATGTGCATGCATAATAAGACCGACATATTATATTGAGGATGACAAATGCATTATTTCACTGCGACATTGTTGGTAATAGATGTCTATTTATCAGATAATTTAAAGACAAAAACATAATTATAGGTTACTGCATTTGTATGGGAAAATATGAAAGAGTTTTTTGGATGGATACACTGCACGACCTTGGGAGTGCAGTATATCCATCCGACAAAATGAGTTCATATTTTCCCATACAAATGCAGTAACCTTTTTATTATATACTCATTTTCTTATTCTACCTAAGGCTTAATTATATAAAACAAAATACACTACAAGAAACAAAGTGACTGGATTTATGCCATGTTCCGAACTAAATACACAAGTGCAGATTCATCAGTCTACAACAACATTATTAATGCGCACATAACTCCGCCCATATCAATTTGAACTTAGTTGTGCAATAGACATCTCTTTCGAAAGCAAATGGCATTTTGGTCTACTTAAAATGGAAATTTAGAGTCATATTGTGAATGAATGCACATTGCAACAACTATTCCATTTGGTCTGGAATGAATAGATTTTGGTATTTTTGTCAATTCTACGAAATTTCGTGATTATGGACTGGATTTATCTGTGCCAATTCAGCATCAAGTGCATCTGATTTCAGCAGCAAGGGAGCAGTGTGTTGACAAGTGCAAGTGTGTCTCTGTTCTGTCATTGAATGTTTGGAATCATAATGTGGGAAAAATATGAAGTCTTTCAATTGTAATTATCAAAAAGACACTATGGAATATAATGTTCATTTCATATTGAGTGCAGTAAGGAGGATGTAGTTGCACTTGGAATGTAGTCAAAATTTCAGTACAATTTTGAAATGTGCAATCAAGCTTTAGAACCCATGACATGGCTCATGTAATTCAGATTTGCAGAACTAAGAAAGTACACTTTGAGGAAATTCAGGATGTAAAACTTTAAGTATATTTTTTGCCATTCTTATTACCAGCTAAAGAAGACACATTTATGTCACTTGCATGTTATTTGTAGGGACCCAGCAATTGTAAAACCTGTCTGGCATCTATCACTAGCCTAAATCCAAAACATTGTATCAAAAAATTAACGCAGAATGTTGCAAAGCAGCTGGTATGTGGCAGTCCACAAAACATCTGCTTTAGTTTATTCAGAAACAAATTTAATCAACCAAAATGTAAAGTGTCATCTACATGAGTGTACATGATTTGTTTACAAAGTAGTTCCTAATACACTATTGGGCTCACGTGTCATGCACGTGAGTGCAGCATGAAGGAGTGCAGTATCGTAAAATATTGCATAATTCTGACAATTTAAAGTTAACAAGACAAAAATTAGCATATAATAATAGAAATGGAGGAATGAAAATAAAAATGACATTTTAAAAGATTATTGGCCTTATATTGTAGCAGTTGAGTCTGTGACTTTGTTGACAAGAGTGGTGTCCATGCATATGAGATGTTGAACAGTGTCATGGATGATACAGTGTGGCATTCATGTATATGAGATGTTGAGCAGTGTGCATGGATGATACAGGGTGGTGTTCATGCATATGAGATGTTGAACAGTGTACGTGGATGATAGTGTGATGTTCATGTATATGAGATGTTGAACAGTTGTGCCTGGATGATAGTGTTATGTTCATTCATATGAGATGTTGAGCAGTGTGCATTGATAATACAATCTGATGTTCATTCATATGAGATGTTGAACAGTGAGCACGGATGATACAGTGATGTTCATGCATATGAGATGTTGAACAGTGTGCATGGATGATAGTGTGATGTTCATGTATATGAGATGTTGAACAGTTGTGCATGGATGATAGTGTGATGTTTGTTCATATGAGATGTTAAGCAGTGTGCATTGATAATACAGTGTGATGTTCATTCATATGAGATGTTGAACAGTGCATGGATGATACAGTGTGATGTTGATTCATATGAGATGTCAAACAGTGTGCATGGATACAGTGAATGTTCATTCATATGAGATGTTGAACAGTGTGCATGGATGATATAGTGTTGATTCGTATGAGATGTCGAACATTGTCATGGATGAAACTGGTGTTGATGTACATGAGATGTTGAGCAGTGTGCATGGATGATACAGTGTGATGTTCATTCATATGAGATGTTGAACAGTGTGCGTCAATAATACCGTGTGATGTTCATTCATATGGGATGTCGAACAGTGTGCATAGATGATACAGTGTGATGTTGATTCATATGAGATGTTGAATAGTGTGCATGGATGATAGTGTGATGTTCATTCATATGAGATGTCGAACAGTGTGCATGGATACAGTGTGATGTTCATTTATATGTGATGTCGAACAGTATGCATGGATGATACAGTGTGATGTTGATTCATATGAGATGTTAAACAGCGTGCATGGATGATACTGTGATGTACAATCATATGAGATGTTGAACAGTGAGCATGGTTGATACAGTGTGGTGTTCATGCATATGAAATTTTGAACAGTGTGCATCGATGATAAAAGGCATACAAGATATTGGGCAGTGTGCATGGATGTTAGGGATTCCTGTACTGTTGTTTGATAACAGCAAGGTTCTACATAATTTTTTATCAGAGCCCTTGAACTTCTAGAGGAGCAGGCTGCAGGCCAGCATCAAGAGATGGAGAGCCATGCTACACAGACCAAGTTTTTTCATGACAAGAGCAGGGATTATAGAGGACAAATCCAACAGCTACAGGTTTTGCTCTGCTTTGGATTGTACATCATAATCAGTGTTTTTGAATTTTCTAATGCAGTCCATTTATATATATATATATATATATATATATATATATATATATATAGTACCTTCACCCTAGAGTAGGAATTATATTTGCTAGCCAAAGTGAAATGGGATGTTGAACAAAATTTAGTGCCCAGTACATGCACATCTAATCACTTAAACAGCCATACAGACAACAAATATTACTGTTGCCTAAGTGTGTAGTCAGTGAATGTTTTGTATACCACATTATACAATAGATTCAATGAAAAATAGCTTTCTTTATAAATTTATATGGTATTTCATCTGACCACGTAGATTTTGGGAAGGGTATATTGTCCCACCACTTGCAAAAATCCATAAGCTGGGCAACTGTTACTTTACAGTTTATTGGAATGTTTTTCTTCATTTTATTTACCCCTCCTTTCAGCCATTTTGTTTATTTAAAACTGAAAATCATCAAATTTCTTCAGCGCATTAAAATGCAATACCCAATTCAGTGTGATCAAACAAAGAGCAAGTCTGGATATGATTGTACTTGAGGCACTAATTCATCATGCAAGAGTAGCAGTCTTTCATACTCATTTATATCAATATTTTCCTCAATGAATTAGCTGAAGGTGTATTTGGTGTAAGTTCTATATGTGTGTTTGTTTATATGCATCCCATGAATACACTGCAGGTAATATTTTATCATAATTGATTAATATTCATATTTGCAATTCTCAAACAAATGAACACTTAACTACTCTATAGCAAACACTTTTTGTAGAGCTGTACCATGATGGATGTAATAAATAACTATGAGGACTGTTCTGCTACCTATTTCTTGCTGAATGTATTACCACCACCTCATTTAATCAGTGTTTTCTCACATATTTTCATTGATCAGCAATACCGCTACCTCCCTTATCAATTTCACTTCATAATTTACTTGCAAAGATCAAGTCAAAAAGTGTAATCACTAAGAACTATGTTGACTTTGCATAGTAGAAACCCAAAAAAGTAGTTTTATCATTAACAATGGATTTTAGAGTTCCTCAGAATACAGTATTTTACTTTGTTTTGGTCTTGACCTCAGGTAAAGTCTGATTGTGAGGCAGGGATCATTCATTGAAAATCTTGCAAGTGCTTGAATTCTAAGATGGCCTTGAACATGCTACCTGAAAATAATTGAAAGCCCTTGAATTGAGGAGCATCATTGTTTGAAACATTTGCATTCATGTTAATTACTTAACATTGACTGAAACAGAAATGGCCCATATTCCAAACCAAGTAAATTTTACTTAAAGTGCAGGCATGGTAAACAAGTGGGTAATTGATCCCTAATTTGTTGCTTTAAGAGGTATAGTATATGCAATAAAAAAACCCAACTTTATCCTGTTTCATGATTTGTTATGAATTAGACCATTGAACGTTAATTCACAAATGTTCAAAGTTCATTAAATCTCCTCATAGTCCATATAGATCCTTGAATGTTATACTTTCAAAGCTGTACAAATTCTGAAGATAATTAAATTCAAAGATTATCACAGTTAGATGTCTTAGATTTGTTCCAGTAAAATATACTTTGGATCCATGTAAAGCAGTTTTAATATGGAATAGTCACCCATAGGTACAATTAGTAAAGTGAGAGAATGAGATTTAATTATCCCTAATCTGCATTATAAATAAACAGTTCATTCAAATGCTTGGTCTGTGTGTCTTCCCTAAATCCAATCCAACCCAGTTTTTAAAAAAATGGGGTATGCCAGTTATATGGCAATGGACATGGAAGGTGATCTAAGAAATGTATTTTGCCTTCATTTTTCTGTTTGTTAGTGATGAGTGACAAGAAGATCATGTATCAAATTTGCAAGTGTTAGACGGTTACAAAAAGTATCTTCTACCAGAAACCAAATGTGTTCTCAAATGCACTGTTAGTTTTTTTAAGACCTCAGTGAGGCAGAAATCTGTTGAAATTTGAGTTTTTTTTATGGAACACATGCCTATTTTGGAACAAAATTAACTGTTAATTTCATGTGGTTTTATTAGATCATGTGTACATATGTTGCAGCTGATATACAGTGGATATGGCATAACCATAACAAATACTTTTACTAAACCTTGTCCTTTTGTATTAAATTTGGGTACAGATCTAATTGAAACTGAAGAAATATACATGAAAATGGAGTGAACTAAAAGCCCAGATAAAGCAATTTATTAGTCCTTGAGCTCCAAGCACAAGATTTGTGATGATGCTGTATTAGCTCACATATGCAAAGACGGAACTTCTTTTTCAACACTAGTTTTTGAGATGTTATTCATTTATGCATTACTTTCTTTTTTTTCAGAACCATTTGGACAAGATCCATGCAGATCCTGCCCTGTACCATCAGACCATAGTCAAACAAGCAGAGGTATATCTAGTTACTGGCTAGTGTCCTCTCCAAAGAACTTTTCTGTTTTGGTATCAGTAATATTGAAAGTATCCAGTGAAGTACCAAAATATTAAGATTGTTCTGGTGTGTCCTTTGATTCAAAGTCCAACCTTGAGTTTTCATTGTGCTGCCACCATAACTGTAGAGGGTCCATATAGTGACCCCCAGGTCCATCCATCATGTCATATGATGTCAAGACCCATCACATCCATCATGTCATATGATGTCAAGACCCATCACATCCATCATGTCATAGGATGTCAAGACCCATCACAACCATCATGTCATATGATGTCAAGACCCATCACAACCATCATGTCATATGATGTCAAGACCCATCACAACCATCATGTCATATGATGTCAAGACCCATCACAACTACCATCTGTAGCAAATTTTGTTTCCTTAGAGTAACTTTAGAAAGACTGCATGGATTGTGAAGCCATTTTAATTCAGATTACTGCATTATAACCTATAGGTCAAGTTGATTTTTGGTTTTCTGATGGATATGAACAGATTTCTGGCCCCTGTTTTACTTAGCACTTTATACTGCAGCTGTATGATACTGCTTGGGTCATCGACTTTTTTACATAGATTGGATTAAAAAGTTATCACAATTTATACTAGGTACTGTTGAAGCACATTTTGGAGACATGATAAAGCCCTTTAGTTGGTAGAAAAAGTTGAAAACCATTAATCTTGAATATGGGACTTTGTACCCTTACATTTGGTTATAACATGAGACTGCAGTAGCATTCAGATTTGCTGCCAGCTCTTTAGCCCATCACTTGCAAATTTCAGAGTGGAACAGCAAATTTTCAAGTAATTTCAATTTCTGTTTCAATAATTATTGATGGCTGGATATCAAGTATATTCAGAAAGCTATTTTTTTTTTTTTTCAAAAAAGGACTGCACATGTGGAAAGAAGTATCACCTCTGTGTTTTGTAGAACTCATCAACATTACGTTCGGTCAGTCTGCTTGGAAAGTTGTAACATCTTTGTTTTATATAGAACTCATCAGCATTGCATTCAGTCAATCTGTTTGGAAAGTTGTAACATCTCTGTTTTATATAAAACTAGTTAACATTACATTCAGTCAATCTTGTGTGGAAGAATCTATCACCTCTATATTATATCGAACTTGTCAACATTACATTCAGTCAATCTTGTGTGGAAGATCTGTCACCTCTATATTATATCAAACTCGTCAACATTACATTCAGTCAGTCTTGTGTGGAAAGATGTATCACCTCTATATTATATCAAACTTGTCAACATTACATTCAGTCAATCTTGTGTGGAAAGATCTGTCACCTCTATCTTACATCAAACTCGTCAACATTACATTCAGTCAGTCTTGTGTGGAAAGATCTATCATCTCTATATTATATCGAACTTATCAACATTACATTCAGTCAATTTTGTGTGGAAAGATCTATCACCTCTATATTATATCGAAATTGTCAACATTATACTCAGTCTTACACCATGCCACATACTTCAGGCATAATCTTTTTGCCACGTGAATCCAACAATGCCAAAAGGCTGAAAGATTGGCAAAGGGAAGACATACTTGGGTCTTATTTGCACGTTATGCACAGGAATAAATGTGCAGTGTAATAATGTTTAAGAATCATTATTTTTAACAAGCAGCAGCCAAGATACTAATAAATATTGTGATGGAATTTTGTTTAGGATTGATAGAATGAAACTTACCTATCTTTGCATAGGACAGTGTTTAACTAGAACACACAAGATACAAATGTATCTAGCAGTATAATATTCAAATGGGCAAATGGATATGGAAAATTATATGAATACAGTCAAACCCGGTTATCTCGAATACGTCGGGGGGTGTCAAAAAATTGTTGACATAACCAGGTCCCAAGATATCGGGGTTTAGTTGATAAATCTACTGCAGAACAATGATTATGCATCTGAAGTACCAAAAATGAGGAGTTTTGTTTTTAAAAACGAATGGTATTTCTAATGCACAATATAAATAATAATTCAGTCATGCCTGGTTGCAGAAAAATGAGATTGGATGTCTTTTAAATGCCATTAAGTAACAAGTCACACATTTTTGCAACAATAAGTTACTGCAACAATGTCAGTGGTTTAAAGTTGTTTTTATTTCCCTGTGAATAGCCTCATCCCTTTAGTAGCCTCAGCAAGACAGTAATTTTCTCACGCTCTCCAAAATCTAGGCTAATTGAAGTACATGTACATGTAGGACTATACTTTCCTTTTTTATAAGTATTTTCTTTTGTTAGAGTTGACTTTTGACTAGCAGCAGAATGTAACTGACCAATATTGTGTGTGAAAATCAATAGGTTTTTTGGGGGGGAGGGTTTATCGTCAGAGGTTCCTTTACACCAGTATATGCTGGTTTTTACTGATAAAATTTGCTTCTGTACCTGACAAAGATCGGGCTATCGGTATTCATGTACCAACAAACTGTAAAATGTGTTTAAGTCTATAAAGTTAACTGTCCCAACATTAAATTCTGTATGAAGTCAACTTATTCCATTCATACAGTTGTAGTCCCATATCCCTTCTGACTTTGATCAGTGACCATTGGCAAGAACAGAGCACCAGAAGAAGGGTTGGCTAATTTCTTTGATGGATTGCAAGACTTTGACATTCAAGACAAAAACAATACAAATGAAAGTATTCCTCTTCCTGTTTCAAATTTTAATCCTATCAGTCGCTTTCTGCTTCATTCCGTTTGTGTTGAAGAATATGTAATCATGGTAATGCAATAGACAATTTCATTTTAAAACAATACCGTTGGTGCTTTTATTTACTCTTGTTCAAAACAAATTAATAACCATGGTGTGGGGGGCAGCTTAGTTTGGAATTTTGCGGGTTTCTATTTATAGATCATTGTGAGTCATGTGATCTAGCCATGCTGAAGTTGAAGGCTTACACTCGCACCAAGCATGGAAACACCTTAACTATTACCGAATTTATTTTAAATATGTTGTTTAAAACAAATTAGGTATTTAACCTGATAATTTTCCGAGTTACAGATAAGATCAAATTCGCAATGCTGTGTGGGACGAACTATATTGTCGTGGTGTTGACGTGTGGTAATGTCCATTTTGAACGCAGCCTATGTGAAGGTCAGAAATGCATTCATTCAATTTCCTTACTCTAAAGTATTGTTTACAAGATAATCTTTTCCACTCTATGCAAGTGATAAACCATGCATATTGATGAGATTGGTTGATTAGCATTTGTACCAGTAAAATTTGGTCTTGTAGCGACTTTTTCTATCATTGCCGGTACAAGGTACCGGTAATAGCGGAAACGCCGGATCATTTCTTGTAAAATTTCTCTGAGATGGACTTCAAAAGTTGCATTTCATCGAATTAAGCGGGTCCAAATGTTACTTCAGACCGAAACTTATGCCCGACATAATGGGGTTATTGACTTAACAGGGGTCGAGATAAGCGGGGGAAAAATAGCATAACAAAGAAGGATTTTTTCGGGACCAGACCAAAACGCTCGATATACGTGGGTTCTCGAGATAACTGAGGTCGAGATAAGTGGGTTTGACTGTAGTAGATTTAAATGCACAATTTTATGCAAGTCCAGTTAAGGTCCAGATTCTAAATTTATTGTAGGGCTGACATCTTGAATAAAGAATTACTGTTTCTTAAATTTGTCTTGCTTCTGAAAAAAATATTTAGGGATTCAAGAAGTAACAAACGCTTTGATTGAAATGCTTCATATTTTATTTTACAAGACAGGAGTCAGTGTGTCTGCAGAATATAATAGTCTATACGTTGTTTTTGTCATTTTAGGAATTGCATGCCCTGAAGGAAGAAATAGCTCCATTGAAAGCCAGATTAGATGCTTATCACAATTTGCCTCCAGTGAGTATTCACTTTCTCAGCAGATATTATTTGATTTCAAGACTTGCCAATAAAAGCCACAATAGTTTTTACCTCACCACCAGTGTGAAACTTCCAAAAAATTTAGATTTACGATTTTAGTCTGGGCATCCCATTCCTTCCTCAATACCCAGGCTGTAGCTCCAATTCTAATACACCACTGAGTTTGGATTGATCTTTGGATGCATGTTGCTGTAGTTAAATTAGAAATATTTTTCATTATGCCTATGATGATTTTATATTTTTCAGAATTGATGTTGTGACTGTATAATATCATGCGGTCATGAGCATGCATTGTCACTGGTATATGCATAATAGTGTACAACACCTCATACCCCATGGAAACTAAAAGCATTTAAGTATGACTGAGTCAGCGATTTATTTTAGTGACATTTTCAGCACAGATATTGCCTTTATCAAAGGAAATGGGAGCTAAGTGCCTTTCCCAAGGATTCACAGAGAGCTGGCCCAGGCTGGCCTAGATAGGTATCAAAGCTGCAACCCATGGCTTAGGAGTCTGACACTCTACCAACTGAGCTTTCCTGAGAATGGCTTATAGATGTGAACAGTGGTTGTCAGTTTTGACCAACTCCAATATTAAGAGTTGGAAGGATGGGAGGCTGGGACTGGTAGACAATGTATCATTAAGAAAAGAATGGAGATAAAATCTGTTTGGCAGAAGATATGTTGCTCTACTGGTCATAGACCAGAAGAATTTATGGATGCCCATTTGTTCATTTTCTTACAATCTTTTAGTACAGGTTTGTTTGAGGATTGCCATGAAACATTACACACACATTCATCCCATGGTCTAGTAATTCCTAAATTAAAATGGTACCAGTCGGATGGATGATCATATTAGCATGGGGTTTTCACAGGAAGATTTATAATGATGTTTAGTTGGTCCTAAATGAATAATCTTACATTCATTATGGTCATCACAGTTGCTAATTTTAAAATTTTGTTATTGCACAAGAGTATCAAAGATGCTTTCAACACTCAGCAGTTGATAAGGAAGAAATGGTCTTATCTTGAATTCCTGGAAATTATTGTTGACAGTTGAGCATCAGTCCCTTTAAGTGATGCTTGTTAAACTTTTCCTTCAATTAAACCAGTTTTATTCTAGTTGAGCATATATGTATTTAACATAGCTGCCAACTGTCCCGTTTTTTCTGTATTTGTCCTGTATTTTGGACCTGAATGCAGGTGTACATTTTTTTTTTTAAAAAATCCGTTTTTTCAATAAAAAATTTTTAAAAAAATATTCCTTGCAAATTTCCGTTTTGACCGGGACCCAGTTCCATTCTTAAAGTAAATGTGTTGCATGTATAAAATACGATTGGTCCATTCGAAATCGAGGCTGCTATACCAAATTTTAACCGCCATCCGCTGCCATATTGGATTGCGCAGAACGTCTGCTGCTATCACTGTATCTCATCTTCATGATGTCGAAAAGAAAAGCAGAAGATTCAGAATTTTCTCCAGCAAAGAAAAGAAAACAGAATTGGAAGGACAACTATGCCGTCATCTATAAATTTGTGAAACAATCTCATAAAGGAGAAAACTTTGCATTTTGCAAATTGTGCAATAGTGATTTCGCTATTAGGCATGGAGGCGCCCATGACATAAAACAGCATGAAAAAGCTAATAAACATCAGCTTGCTGTTTCATCATCAACAACACAGCCTGAACTGAAGTTTATACATACCAGAGAGAACCTTGACGTAATTAGATCGGAAGTTCTTTTTACTAAATTTCTTATAGAAAGGAACGTTCCTCTTTCAGTCGCTAGTGATGCTGGCGATTTATTTCGCACACTTTTTTCCAGACAGCAACATCGTCAAGGATTACTTATGTGCTAGAACGAAAACAGTGGCTATTATTAATGAGCTGGCAACAGACAACCATAACTACATTGTGAAAAGACTGAAAGCTGTGTAGTTTTAGACCTACATTCTTATTTTAATTGTGAAATGTGACAAGTTTATTTTTGATTGCCAGAACGTTTGCAGGGGTTTTTTTTCTCCCAACCTTGCACGAAATAGTATTATTTCTCTACATTTCTTTCTGTGCTTTAGTGTTTTGATACACACTGTTCAACCAAAAACTTGCATAAATTCAACTTTCCTGTCTGAGGAGGTCAGTGATACTTTGTATAAAAACTTTGGAAGCCTTAAGCACCAGGGATCGTGAGAAGTTTTTCAGTGTTGTGAAGAGGTATGTCATCAATGCCTTGCACCTATATGCAGAAGAAATTCCCCTTAAAGGATGAGGTTCTGACACATGCCCGAGTAGCAAATATTAACTCAAGGTTAGAGGTCTCTTTTGCAGACATCAGGTTCTTTCTCAAGAAATTTTCCATGTTACTGCTGAAGAAAGATGGTGAATCTTCTTCTGATGCTCAGGACAAGCTTAGAGCACAGTTTACCTCATACCAGATCAGCTCCCTGACTGAAACAATACTCTCCTGCGATAGTGTTGATGGAGTGTGGATTCGGATGTCTAAGATGAAGAATTCATTTGGAGACTTTCTTTACGATCATCTGAGTTATTTTATGTTAGGACTTCTTTCTTTACCACACTCTAATGCTGATTGTGAGAGGATTTTTAGTTCAGTAAAAAAACATCGCACACAATTCAGATCATCCATGAAAGATGGTACATTGGAATCAATAATGATTGAAAAGACAAAGTGTGGAAAAGGCTCATATAAACATCCAGTGTCTGATGACTTACTAAGAAGGTGCAAGAGTGCAACACATGCATCGTTGACAATAAATAATTAAGTAACTTATTGACCTACTTTAGTGATGGATGTAGATGTTGTAAATAGTTATATATGCAGTAAAATTTTAAAAATCAGTATTTCTTCCAGAAAATCAGTATTTTTGGCATAAGCAGTCAGTATTTTTGTAGTCGGGGGTTGGCAGCTATGATTTAAACATTTCTTTTTCTCTTCCACATACTATTTTCTTCATACAGGATATATCCCTGGCCAAGGTAAAGCTGGAAGAAATAAGACAGCAAGTTGTAAGTATTATTTTTTATGTCTGATTTGATTGCTGTTGAGGTAGAGGATTCATCATTTAATTATCTGCTATACTCCCTTCTTGGATGGAAGAAAATATTTTCATTGCATCATATGGATCAACTTAATGATTCAGGGTTACTTTAACATCTCTTTCAAATCCATTACTTGATCAAAGTATATTAGGATAACTTTCTCTGCTAACTCCTGGAGAGATGAAAAAACATTTTGTGTGTGTGTGTGTGTATGTATGTATGTATATATATATATATATATATATATATATATATATATATATACACACAGACACCCATAGACAAAGGGAAGCAACTGTTGTGAGTTAAGTCCCTTTCTACCCGATAGGTGGCAACTATTATACCCGGATATAACTAGTTTTCACTTACGCTGTCATTCTGCAAAGAGTCCTCCATAGAATCCATATAATCTGATACTTAAATTTCATCATCCATATATTATTTTCAGTGGTACAGCAAGTCAAATATTGTTTTATATGGTGTTACGAATATGTAATTAAATTGCTTGTGTGTTGGTTTTAAATTCTTTATTTTAATTTTGTTTCATTACATTTTATTGTAATGATTATTTTCACAGGATTTGATATTTTTTCAGTAAATTCGGTTTGTTTAGAACGTAAAAATATTTCTTCAGCACTATTTTAGCTCACTTTGGTTCATAGATTTTGTAAACACTACGCGAAAACGATTGGCTATTGCCAAGGTCATTTCGGCCTACGTGTTAGTCCGAATAAACAATGTTTTGTTTTTAAATTTATTTCAGTGTGAGAATTTGATTGTTAGATAGGGCTATTCTTGCATACATGATAATTGTCATTTTTTTTATTGCACTGTTCAAGTTAGAAATCATGTAGCCTGTCACGTGATCCACAATGTGATCTAAAATTGCGGCTTTAAACAGATGCTCTCTAGTAGATTTAGTCAGTTGTATGTTCAACACCTTGAAGGTACAAGGTGTTTATATTGTTGAAGCCAGACTGTTTTTGAAGTCCATTTGTTTTTGGAATTTAATAATTTATTCTCTAGAAAACTAAACAAGTGCTTTATGTTTATAAAAGTTCTGGGAGAAAGAAATTCAGTGGAAATTTATTCTGGAGTTTAATGGAAACATTATAAACTGTGATTCAATCGAGGATCTGTTACCACCAGTACAACGACCTAATCTGATGTCATCGCCTCCATATTGGAATTTCATTGAGATTCGAACCCGGATTCCATTAGAACTGTTTAGTGATAGGACTTGTATTTTTTCAATCTTAGGATTAAATTTTGGATTATATTCACAAACTGTAAGTCCTATTTCCAATTTTAACATTGTGTTTTAGGGAAATAAATTATTTTGTTAAATTATACAAAGCTTGTTGGCTTCACTCTTTTCTCTTGTTATTTTTGTACGAGCCTACACGTAACAGGAGAAAATTGGGGCCACATCCTTGGGATATTTGAATTTTGGCTAAAATATTTCAGAAAATTGTTTTTTTTGAAATTTAAATTCCCCTAGTTTTTAAATCCCAAGTACTATTTTACATTTTGTTTGAAATCTTTAGTGAAAACAACAGGCTTTCATTCACAATGTCATTAAAAGTGGAAACTTTTCTGTCTAGTCCAACTCAGGAGCAGTTGGATAGTTTGAAAAAAGATGAGTTGCTTGAACTTGCCAGAAAATACGATCATTCTGAGGCAAAAGCTTCCTTTACGGAACAAGAAATTAAAAACATTTTGATTCATTATTTAGTAGAGAAGAATGTTTTTGATAAAACTGTTTTGGCTTCAATCACTAAGTCGGTATCAGACTCTGACATAAAAGTAATGGAATTAAAAATGAAATACAAGATGGAATTGGAGTTAAGGAAGCTCGAGCTTCAGAAAGAAGAGAGAGAGAAACAAATGCAGTTACAATTTGAGAAAGAGGAGAGAGAGAGAGACAGGAAAGAGAGAAAGATAAACAAATGAAATTGCAATTTGAAGAGAAGGAGAGAGAGAGACAGGAGAGAGAGAAAGATAAACAATTACAATTTGAGAAAGAGGAGAGAGAGAGACAGGAGAGGGAGAAAGATAAACAAATGCAGTTGGAGTTTCAAAAAGAACAAATGCATGTACAGATGCAAAAAGAGAAGGATGAAAAGGAATTTCAAATTAAAATGAAAGAATTTGAACTGGCAAGTGAAAAGCATGATCTCACTTTACATACAAATTCAAGTTTTGACATTACAAGAAATATCAGGTTAGTGTCCCCTTTTAGAGAAAAAGAAGTAGACAAATATTTTATTTATTTTGAAAAAGTTGCTGAAAATTTGAGATGGCCAAGGGAGCATTGGACTAAGTTACTGCAATGTGTGCTTTTTGGCAAGGCCCAAGATATCTGTGCATCCCTGTCAGTACAACAAAGTTCTGACTATGATTTGGTTAAGGAGTGCATCTTAAGGGGTTATGTATTAGTCCCTGAGGCTTATCGGCAAAAATTCAGAAACTATAGAAAAGAAGCTGGACAAACTTATGTCGAATTTGCTAGAGAAAAAGAGCAGTTATTTGATAGATGGTGCTTAGCCAAGAAAGTTGAACATGATTATGAAAATATCAAACAGCTTGTGTTACTTTATGAGTTCAAAAACTGTGTTCCTAATGACATCAAGAATCATCTTGAAGAGCATAAGATTGAAACTTTGGAAAATGCTGCTCTTGATGCTGATGAGTATTCCTTAACTCATAAATTTCCTGTTGTAGGCAAATATTCACTCCGCAGTCTACTGGTAGAAAGGTATTTCAGCCTAATACGACTCCTCCTAAAACTTAATCTGGCACAACTTCTAAAAATCAAGCTTCTGATAAACTTGATTCAAAATTCTTGTCTATTCCTACGTGTACTTATTGCAAAAAAGGACACATCATTTCTGATTGCTTCAAATTGAAATATAGGCATCAGAATCAAGATAGACCTATCCCAAATGCTCTTATTTCCAAGAGGTCATGGTCATGGTCATGTATTGAAAGCAATACATTTGTTGGGTCTAATAAACCCCAGTCTGATTTTATTATGAAGAATTACAAACCATTCATGTCGAAGGGTTCTATATCACTCTTGGGTGATTTGGCCAATCCTATCCTTATTAAAATTTTAAGGGATACAGGAGCATCTCAGAGTCTTTTATTATCAGGTACTTTGCCTTTTTCTGAGAAGTCCTGTTCTAATTAGAGTGTTCTCATTCAGGGAGTAGAGTGCGGCTTTGTTAATGTTCCTCTCCATTCTGTAAATTTGTCATCAGACTTAGTTTCAGGACCTGTGACAGTCGGGATAGTGTCTACTTGACCCATTGAGGGCATTCATTTGTTACTAGGCAACGACCTAGCTGGAGACAAGGTTGTGGTTAATCCACTTGTAACTGACAAGCCTTTTTTGGATCAGAAAGTTGATCCTATTGAAAAAGAATACCCTGATTTATACCCAGCTTGTGCAGTTACCAGAGCTATGACAAAGATGGCTATTGAGAATGATTTTGATAAGGAAAATATTCCTTTAGCTGACACATGTCTTGGTCAGGCTTTTGATGAGGTCACTTTCACTTCCAATTTGAATCAATCAAAAGGTATTGATCACAGTGATCCTCTTTTAACTACTCATTCTCTTTTATCTAATCAGGGTGATAAACAACAGTCACTTGTCGTCGAACAGGAAAAAGATCCCGAGATCTCCTGTTTGTTTCAGAGGGCCATTAGTGAAACTGAAGCCACTGAAGTACCTGTCTGTTATTTCATTAAAAATGGAATTCTTATGAGAAAATGGAGACCTCCCGAGGTACCTGCTAGTGATGAATGGTCAGTGAACTATCAGATTGTAGTTCCAAAATCTTACAGACAGGAAATACTTAGTTTGGCCCATGAAACTCCTCTGGCTGGTCATTTAGGGATAAATAAAACTTATCACAAGATCTTGACTCACTTTTATTGGCCAAAAATCAAAAGTGATGTTTGTAAATTTTGTAGATCTTGTCATACTTGTCATATGGTAGGAAAACCCAATCAGAAGATACCTAAGGCTCATCTGCAACCTATTCCTGCATTTGACAAACCATTTAGCAGAATTATGGTAGATTGTGTTGGTCCCTTACCTAAGACCAAGCCAGGCAACCAATATTTGTTGACCATTATGTGTGCGTCAACAAGATTCCCAGAGGCAATTCATTTGAGGAATATTTAAAAACAAAAACTATAGTAAAAGCTTTGATAAAGTTTCTTACTCAGTTTGGCCTTCCCAAATCTGTCCAATCTGGTCAAAGGTCAAATTTCATTCTGGAATTTTCCAACTTGTTATGCTTGAATTTGGCACTCAGCAATTCAAGTCAAAAGTGAAACTATGGTTTCACAGAACTTTACTTGAGAGAACAGTTGAGTCTTGTAATAGATTTCATTCTCTCTTGCTCATTCTTCAAAATTTTCTTCAAATTAGATTTTATGGCTCTTACAAAGTAAAGAAGAAAACAAATGAGTTAAATTATTATAATAGTACTCTGATCTAAATAAATTAATGGAGTACTAGTATATTGAGAGAGATAGCCAAGTAAATCATGCAATTAATTTAGTTGTACCTGTCCCACAATCTGAGGATTTAAGTGAAGAAATTCAATTGCACACTGTTGATCTTGGAGCAACAAATCTTCGGAATTCGGAAATTATGAAAAATCTGGACCAGAAACTTTACATTTGCAACAGCAAGAAAGGAATGAACTTAAACAGTTATTATTTGAATATGAGCACTTGTTTCCAGATATTCCTACGAGGACAAACAAAATTTTTTATGACATTGAAATTGTAGATTCAAAACCTGTGAAACAACACCCATACAGGATGAACCCTCTCAAACAGGAATACTTGAAGAAGGAAATTCGGTATTTGCTGGAGAACGATTTCATAGAGCCCAGTAAAAGTGATTGGAGTTCACCGTGTACACTTGTTCTGAAACCAGATAAAACTTTCCGTATGTGCACTGATTATAGGAAGGTGAACAGTGTGACAAAAACAGATTCATTTCCATTACCAAGAATCGATGACTGTATTGATAAAATTGGAAATGCCAAGTACGTCACCAAATTTGACCTTCAGAAAGGATTTGGCAAATTTCACTAACGGAAAGAGCAAAGGAAATTTCGGCATTTGTGACTTCAGATGGACTCTATCAATATAAAGTAATGCCGTTTGGGATGAAGGGTTCCCCAAGTACTTTTCAACGTTTGATGAATATGATTACCTCTGGTCTAGATAATTGTGATGCTTACATTGATGATGTCATCATCTACAACAACACCTGGAAAGAACATCTAGCCACGATTCGGAAATTCTTTGAAAGACTCACTGATGCAAATTTGACAATCAATTTATCTAAAAGTTTTGCCGTGCTTGTGTAACTTTTCTAGGACATATTGTGGGACATGGTCAAGTTAAACCTATAGATGCTAAGGTCAAGGCTATCTCTGAATTTCCCTGTGCTTGTCAGTAAAAAGCAATTAATGCGATTATTGGATATGGCCGGATACTGTCGAAAGTTTTGTTCCAATTTTTCTAATATTGCTGAACCCCTGACAAACTTGTTGAGTAAGAAAAACAAGTTTCTTTGGACTGAAAAATGTCAGGAGGCTTTTGATAGATTAAAAGCCATACTCAAAAGTGTGCTGGTTCTCACAGCTCCAAATTTCAATCTTTTAAATTATTTGTTGATGCAAGTGATGTTGGTGTTGGAGCAGTATTGATTCAAGAAGATAGAAATGGTGTTGATCACCCAGTGTGCTATTTCTCTAAGAAATTAAATAAGCACCAAAGAAATTACTCAACAATCGAGAAGGAATGTTTGGCTTTAATATTGGCATTACAGCATTTTGAAGTTTACATTAGCTCAGCTCCTTCTCCGGTTGTTGTGTTTAGTGATCACAACCCCCTTACTTTCATCGACAAGATGAAAAATAAAAAAGATTATTAAGGTGGAGTTTGTTTTTGCAAGAATATAACCTTAACATCAGGCACATCAAAGGAAAAGACAATTTGATTGCAGATTCACTTTCCCGTGTATAGAAATATTATTTCATGTACACTTTATATAATTCATAAGAGTTTTCTTATGTAATTTTATTTTACCTCATGTATAATTTACATATGGTAAAAAAGAAAGCTTTATTACATAAATCTTTCTTATTTTTATGGGGGGGGAAGTGTTACGAATATGTAATTAAATTGCTTGTGTGTTGGTTTTAAATTCTTTTTTATTTTAATTTTGTTTCATTACGTTTTATTGTAATGATTATTTTCACGGGATTGATATTTTTTTCAGTAAATTCAATTTGTTTAGAACATAAAAATATTTCTTCAGCACTATTTTTAGCTCACTTTGGTTCACAGATTTTGTAAACAATACGCGAAAACGATCGGCTATTGCCAAGGTCATTTTGGCCTACATGTTAGTCCGAATAAACAATGTTTTATTTTTAAATTTATTTCAGTGTGAGAATTTGATTCTTAGATAGGGCTATTCTTGCATACATGATAATTGTCATTTTTTTTATTATTGAGCTGTTCAAGTTAGAAATCACGTAGCCTGTCACGTGATCCACCATGTGATGTAAAATCGCAGCTTTAAACAGACGCTCTCTAGTAGATTTAGTCAGTTGTATGTTCAACACCTTGAAGGTACAAAGTGTTTATATTGTTGAAGCCAGATTGTTTTTGAAGTTCATTTGTTTTTGGAATTTAATAATTTATTCTCTAGAAAACTAAACAAGTGCTTTATGTTTATAAAAGTTCTGGGAGAAAGAAATTCAGTGGAAATTTATTCTGGAGTTTAACGGAAACATTATAAACTGTGATTCAATCGAGGATCTGTTACCACCAGTACAACGACCTAATCTGACATCATCGCCTCCATATTGGAATTTCATCGAGATTTGGACCCGGATTCTATTAGAACTGTTTAGTGATAAGGCTTGTATTTTTTCAATCTTAGAATTAAAATTTGGATTATATTCACAAACCGTAAGTCCTATTTCCAATTTTTACATTGTTTTCTAGGGAAATAAATTATTTTGTTAAATTATACAAAGCTTGTTGGCTTCACTCTTTTCTCTTGTTATTTTTGTACGAGCTTACATGTAACAATGTTGCATGCATGGATTTATTGATATTTTGACATTATTATATTGTTTGTTGTGTTACAGTTGACTTTGAGCGGTAACATACATTTTCACCAGGTAGATTTTCCTCGGTGCTATGTTTAGGCATTTATTTTGTTCATAACCCAGTCACGGTTGCCATTTATTCAGATTTTATAAATATATTTGTTGTTTGCACTTGTTTGTTTGTTGTTTCTTCATTACAGAGATGACAAAACATTTCACTAAATGGAAGCAAAAGTTTGTCCCGATGTCCACAAAACATGCCTTCTTTGTACCAAGTGCTTTTTGACACCTGTAAAGTCTCAGCCATATGGTCCAGGAATACATGGTCCAGTGTTCTTAAGAAACAACTCAAGTGCCACAGAAGAGAGAGCTATGTCAATTCCAACTTAACATAAAGTGCTGAGTTTATACCCCATGTCTATATCCCTAATGAGTCGCATGGGGGATGTTGAGATGCACCTCACCCCATCCTGATAAAAAAAAAAAAACAGCGCCAATTCATATTGCAGTCAGAATGAGAGACGATTCCAACCAAGAGTTGGAATTGTTCATGATCTCTCTAGTAAGGCTTTGTCAAGATTACCAATGACTAAACAAGAAGAATGTTATCAGAATCCCACTGGGGTTGAGCCTTTAGCTACCCCCATGAGTCATGAGAATCATAAATCAAATATCACCTTGCTGGGGGTGTGAGGGTGTAGAGTCAAACTTCTCTTCACCCATGAGGCCTGATTGTACACAAATATCCCATACCCCATCTGTGCATGAGAACATTTTTGCCAGATGTAAAGAGATGCTATTTGACATGTACAGATGGCTGGACTGACCAAACTGCAATTTGACTTCTTCAGATGGACATATATACTGGCAGACTATCATGTCATTTATCATCTACCATATGCCGATCCAACTGTCAGCCAACTTGTATGTATGTATAACTTCAGTGGTCATGAGTTGGTTATCTTGGACTGGCATGCCATCATCGTATACCAACAGCTACGATATCTCATGCTGAATGTACCACACATCTGACCAACCAGCCAACTGACCAGCTGGACTGAACATTACTATGCCTCGTCCTTGTGAATTGGCTTTATAGAACTAAACTGCTCATGTCAAACCAGCATTTTGTTAGACCACCACTGTTAATGTCATATCCTATGGGCAAGCTGACAATATGCACAGAATGCACAACCCATGGACCCAAGGTGTACAAGAAGATGACAGTCCTGAGCCAGATGAAGGAAATTAAATATAAATATATGAATCATCCAATCCAGCAGCAGAATGGATGGATTTCAGCAATGTAAGAAATCTATCAAATCTTGCTTTTGAATGTCCTCCTCCACTTACAGTCATCCCTTGCTACAAGGTCAAAGACTGGCTGTAGATGATGATGAGTACAGTTTATAATTGCAAACATTGCCACAGCAGAAATCACAAGGCATTGTCAATAAGGACCAAAGTCAATAAGGACATTTTCCCTTAGGCACCACTGCCCCACTTTGGATAAGGACATATCCCCTTTAGGCAATACTGCCCCACTTTGGGTAAGGACTATGCCCCACTATGGATAAGGACATTTCCCACTTAGGCATCACTGCCCCACTTTGGATAAAGACATTTCCCCCTTAGTAATCACTGCTCCACTTTGGATAAGGACATTTCCCCCCTTAGACATCTTTGCCCCACCAGCAAATTTTCACTGCTGCCTCTGGGATGGTGAGGAACACGTATTAACTTTATCTTTACTTGATTTACCCTCCTTTGTGATTTCTTGCCTTGCTAAGAAGGCCGGAAACAATCGTGCCTGTGATTCAGTGAGTCGAATTGCCAAGGTAATGAATAGCCTGATGGCCTCCTGCAACATGGACTTGGAAGAGATACGCTCCTGGACTCTTCTTTGAAACTACACAGTGTAGCAGCCTTGCACACCTTCCCATTCAGTTCTCCCCATCTGTTTGGTGGTCAAATTGAGGTCAGGAAACAGGCAGCACTAGAGGTGCCCCTCCACCTCGCATTGCAAGCTTATATACTGGGACATCCTGCATAGGGATTGTTCCAGAGAATGGACAATGGTCAGCAGGAATACAATAGAGGCAATTCCCATTGACAACAGAGTAACTATGGCCACCCTAATAACAGAAAGTCATACAACCCTACTTTTCACTCACCGGCAGGAAGGGCAGAAAGAACATATTTTTCCTCATCTCTGCCTCTTGCCAGCAGTAAGTGATTTACATTTTCCTTTTTCCTGCTGGCAACCCAGCCGTGGATGTGAGACTCCTTTTTTTGTTGCAAGCTTGAATTGGCCTCTTTCTGCAACATTTTGGGTGGTCCAAGTTTTGTTGGAGGACCTTGGAATCTTATTCTTCTGGCCTCTTCCACTTTCAACACCCCTTCATGACAAAAACCCCAAGTGATCCCATATTGGCAGACATATTACAGAAGAAAATGCATCTTTTACTCATAAAATTGTTTGGCAGAAGTTGTAGCTTCAGGAAAAGAAAGCTCTTCTCAACACCTTCAACACTATCAGACAATTCAGGAGTGGTCACGTACCACTCAAACAGATATTAACAAAATTACAGAACCTTTGCATATTGATATTGGATTACCTTCTGTAATACCAGATAAATATCCAAGCCTGCCACACACCAGGATGGTTTGCACTGAGTTCTTCTTACAGAGTGGTCTCTCCATCCTTCCACATTTAGTTGAGTCTGCAGCCAATGAAGTCATCCAATGATAGATCAATTCGCAACAAGGTGGAACAACAAATTTCAACAGATAAAGGTCATCTCCCCTTTTTCAGACCAAGATGCACTGTCTATCAATTCTCCATCAGTTGGCTGGGAGGGAATGTGGGCCTGTGCTTTACCTCCATCACTACAGATACCAAAAGAAATTCACAAGGTGAGAGATATGAACTGCCAAATTAGTTCTGATCACCCTTTTCTGATGGGAGAAATCCTGGATTAATTATCTGCTTGCCCAAATGACAACTATATCCAGGAAAATAATAGTGATCCCAACTTTACTCCAGCTCCCCAGATTGCCACTGTTGTATCCATGTCCAGAGAAACTCTTCCTTCATGCCTGGCTCTTTTCAGCATGACTTGCATGTAAAGGCTTTCAGAACTTCAGTTGCGGAGAGGATCACAAACAGCTAGCAGGCAATCCACTCTGAATGGTTACAAAAGGAGATGCAGGTTTTTAATAACTTGTGTCACATCGATTCTGTCATACCACTCTATGCCTTCATTACTCAACTGGTCAACTTCATTTTCTTTCTCTGTGAAGAAAAAGAAGTTAGCCCCCTTCACCTTAAAGGGATATCAGTCCATGATCTTGGACACATTCCAACTTCATGGATGAATCAATATTGGACACAAAGGGACCTTTCTGACTTGCTGTCCAATTATGATTTATCCAGACTATGCTCACTCACTTTATTCCCAAAATTAAATCTCTCCTGGGTGTTGACATGGCTTGACTCATCCAAGTTTGAGGCCCTGTCATCCATCAGTCAACCAGCTTTTATATATGACTACTTTTTGATAGCATTTGCCTTAGCAGTGCATTGAGCTATATACCCTGCCTATGGACCTGAACTACATGCAGTTCTGTCCCGTTGGATCAGTTGTTTAATGATACAACCTGGTTTTAATGCTAAAAACATGATGCCATTGCTAGGCAATCAATAAGTAAATATTCATCCTCTCTTCTTGATTGATACATTGAGATAGGTGAATCTTCAGGATCCCATACACTTTAGCAGTTGCTTCCCTTTATATAATACATAGAAAGACATTTTTCGTGTTTCCAGGATGGCTGGATTCAGAGACAGCAAAGAAAATTATCTAAATGTAATGTAATGTGATTGGGTAAGTATTATCAACAAACATAATTTACTTAAACATTTGCTTTCTTGAAAACTCGTTGGTTTATTAGCTTTGGTTTAAAATGCAGATTTGTATGACAGAAATGGAGCTATCATGAGCTCAGGCTTACTTTTTTATTCAGACTAACTTGATGCAAAACATAAAATTTACATAATGATAATAAGTATATAACACTTAATACACTGTTAATATTAAACATAATTTGTCAATGATCCAGCAAGTTTATAACACTTAATACAGTGTTAATGTTAAAAAATTATTTTTTTGTCATTGCTACAGTAAGTATATAACACTTAATAAACTGTTAATGTAAAAAAGTTATTTTGTCAGTGATCCAGTAAGCAAGTAACACTTAATACACTGTTAATGTTAAAAAAATATTTTGTATTGCTACAGTAAATACATTTATATACCACTTAATATACTGTTAATGTTAAAAAGTTATTTTGTCAATGATCCAAAATTATGCTGTAATAGTTTATAAACAAATCATAGAATTAGGTGATAGCATCTTTTCATGTTACAAAACTTCAGAATGTTATAGTCCTTTAAATAAACTGCTAGGGAAATGTGTTTCAGTCTCTTATATAGTAAGCATGATGTAAGTGATTATAATAGTTTTAAATTTAAATGCCTGTCTTTATAACATTTAATGTTTATAAATACAAATTGTTAGTGGAATGCTGGCCAAGACAGCATTTTACAGTGGAATTTCAAAAACTGTAATTGCTGCAGGCACAAAGTTTTGGTTTGAATGTGAATTAATCTCAATTTTTGGTCATAAGAAACAATGTTTTACACAGAGACCAAACAAGGCCTTCAAGTGATAGGGAGTATTCAAATGATATCCTTGTTATCGATGTTTTATTGTATCAACATTTCAGCTTCAGCATATACCTAAACCATCTTTGGATAATAATTGAATACAACATGCTGTCACAATAAACTGACAGGTCTAAAGCAATATGATATCTGAGAAAATCAAAATATGTTTATAGGCTTAGATAATATTATTATATATTAATATACATTGACCATTAACTCCAAAACTGTCATTGATGCAGTACCAAGTACACAGCAATACCATGCAATTTTGGCTGCAAAGGGTACCAAATTTAGGACTCAAGTACTCAAAGTGGCAGGCACAAACACCTTCCAATCACACCAAGGGCAGCAAGTCATATAAGCAGTCTCATCATATCCGAGTCCATTTAAAAATACAGAGGATTCTTTAGGACCCAGCAGACCCACAATACTAGGAAGTTTTGCTTAAAGTTCCTCGCTCTTTGTGTTCACATTTTGATAGTTGTGAAAGTGAAATTCATTTTCAGGAAAACTGTTTATATATGGAAAAATCTGAAGCCTTGTTTCAAAAAGCCTGATTTGATGTAAAGACTGAAGCCTTGATTAAAAAAGCCTGATTTGTTGTAAAGACTGAAGCCTTGTTCCAAAAAGCCTGATTTGTTGTAAAGACTAAAGCCTTTTCAAAAAGCCTGATTTGTTGTAAAGACTGAAGCCTTGTTTCAGAAAGCCTGATTTACTGTAAAGACTGAAGTCTTGTTTCAAAAAGCCTGATTTGCTGTAAAGACTGAAGGTTTGTTTCAAAAAGCCTGATTTGTCGTAAAGACTGAAGCCTTGTTCCAAAAAGCCTGATTTGTTGTAAAGACTAAAGCCTTTTCAAAAAGCCTGATTTGTTGTAAAGACTGAAGTCTTGTTTCAAAAAGCCTGATTTGCTGTAAAGACTGAAGGTATGTTTCAAAAAGCCTGATTTGTCGTAAAGACTGAAGCCTTGTTTCAAAAAGCCTGATTTGCTGTAAAGACTGAAGCCTTGTTTCTAAAAGCCTGATTTGCTGTAAATACTGAAGCCTTGTTTCAAAAAGCCCGATTTGCTGTAAAGACTGAAGCCTTGTTTCAAAAAGCCTGATTTGCTGTAAAGACTGAAGCCATGTTTCAAAAAATCTGATTTGCTGTAAAGGATGAAGTTGTTTCAAAAATCCTGATATGCTGTAAAGAAGCCTTGTTTCAAAAAGCCTGATCTGTAAAGACTGAAGCCTTGTTTCAAAAAGCCTGATTTGCCTTGTTTCAAAAACCTTGATTTGCTGTAAAGACTGAAGCATTGTTTCAAAAAGCCTGATTTGCTGTAAAGACTGAAGCCTTGTTTCAGAAAGACTGATTTGTTGTGAAGTCTGAAGCCTTGTTTCTAAAGCCTGATTTGCTGTAAATACTGAAGCCTTGTTTCAAAAAGCTTGAATTGCTGGAAAGGCCAAAGCCTTGTTTAAAAAATCCTGATTTGCTGTAAAGGCTGAAGCCTTGTTTCAAAAATCCTGATTTGCAGTAAAGAATGAAGCCTTGTTTCAAAAAGCTTGATTATTTGAAAACCCAAGGGAGGATGCTTCCACATGACATATTTTTTAATTGAATGATTTTGCAAATGTGTGGCCCAATAAAAGACTTAGCAGTGTTTCATGCCTATGGAGGAATCTACTTACTTTTCTACCTCTCAATACTGCCAAGTTGCCAACTTATTTTCCAGCATTAAAGCAACCCATGGCCATTGTCTGGCTAGCTAGCCAGGATCATTCAATTCACAGATCAGTCAACCAAAAATGATTGACAGTTTGAATCATTTTTTACTGATGTACAGGCTGTACTGTATGGATTAATTGTTGCTTAAATAAATGAATTTACAATATATGCTTGCCAAGAAATCCTAGGATACACATACTTTACATTAGTTCTTTACAACCCTTTCAGTTTTGTATACGACTGCCATAAGGCACAGTGTATTATGTTATAATGTCCATCCCTCCATCTGTTACCAGAAACTCCAAGTTATCTACCTTCACCAGTACCAGACATTGTGGATGGCTTGTACATGGTCAAAGGTAGAACCATATTGATTTTGATGTCTAAATGTCAAAGGTCAAGGTCACTGTGACTGAAAGAAGAAAAATGTGTTTTTCACATTAACCTTGTGGATAGCTTATGTTTTGGATAAGAAAGAAGCCTATTAATTTGGGAGTCAGTTTAAAGGTCAGGATCACTGGCATAAAGAACAAATATCTTTTTAACACAATAACTTTAGTTTTAGACCATTTAACTTGACCAAAGTTTGTGGAGGGCTTGCATTTAAGGTATGGAGAAACCTATCAATTGGGTTTCAAAAGGCCAGAAAACAAAGTTCATTGTGGCACATAGAATAATAGCTTTTTCCGAATAACATTTGCCCTTGAGTAAGTTCCTTGACCAACCTTGTGGTGGTTTGCACTTGGAGTAATAAAGAAATCAAATGATTCAGGGTCTAAAGGTCAGATGTAATTGGTCATGGCAAGTTGAATAAGAAAATAATGGTTGCTGCACAGTAAAATAAGCTCACAACCAGACATAAGGTGGGTAAATAATATACCAATCACTGTACTCTTGTTTTGTTTCTTTAAGCAAGCAGTGCAACAGTTGAAATTACTAAAAACTAGTGAAGTCAGTTCAAAGATGTTCGTTTAGCTCAAGGATACCCTTTAAGGCAATTGTGCTGCTCTTTATGTTGCAGGCTGCTTTGGATGCAGAAATTACCAAGAGAATTGACCTCATGCATATGTAACATCAGGCAGCTTAAATCATTCAGTCTTCCAGTGTTGGTGTTTGTCAAAAGAAATGAGATGCTGTTGAAACATGGGATCAGGAATACCTAGATGTGATTTGTAATAGATCTGTTGATGCCACATGGAATATTTGTCTTGTATAGTGTAAATGTAAATGTAAATCTGTAGTCAGTAAATGTGACATGTTATGTACTGATTCCTTATCCTTCTTTCAGTTTGAACATATCCTCTTCTTCCATCATCAGCATTCACTCAGATCGTTTTCTTGTACTTTGGAGCAGAAACACAAGCTGAACATTTCTGGTAAACACTACAAAATGGGCAACATGGGAAAAAAATTGTATTGAAAATTTTATTTGGTGTTTCACACACATACACACACACACTATTGTAAGATATCACTTTGCTGCATTGTGGAGTCTTCAAATAAAAAATTCTGATCTCATTTTCTTATTATCTACTTTGCTGTAGTTTTGTTTCATAATGTTTAAAGGTATCAAATGCTTTAGCATAATTGGCTGTTCGCCATGGTTAGTCAATTATAATGGCTTTCTATCAGTAAGTGCTTGATTGAAATCTTTGCTAGCTCAGTAAAACAACAATTTGTAGGCATTCTTGTAAGAAAGGGAAACAAATTATCATAACCAACCATTCAGAAAATCATGCGGCTCAAAAGCAGGCAATGTAGCAGATTTACCTACAAGCACCATGCAAGATCCCCTGGCCTCTTGTGATGCACCAGGATGATCTGTTGTTTTTGCAACAAGACAAGGAAGAAAGTATGCGCTTATGGTGGTTGATGTCACCAGCCGTTATAAGCAGGTTGAGCCCTTAAACACAAAGGAGACCTCCAGTGTCGCACCGCTAGGGTGGCATAAGTGGTTTGAGCGTCCGCCTGAGATGGGGGGGGAGGGGGTTGCAGGTTCAAACCCCGACTGAGTCATACCAAAGACTTATTAAAATGGTACTAACATCTGCCTCATTTGGTGCTCAGCATTAAGAGGTTAGTGTTAGAACTGGTCGGCCTGTTGTCAGCATAATGTGACTGGGTGGAACATGATGCTACATGTCTGTCAGCACGATGCCTCAGTGTTATCCTTCACTACTAAACTGCCATACTGCAGACATCGTATCGATATGACTAAAAACTTTTTAAAGCTACTTTAAAAATCAAACACACACACACACACACACACACACACACACACACACACACACACACACACACACGTGTTGCTGACGCTTTGTTGCGGCTCTACAAGCGGAGCCCGCTCAAGTCACCTACACGGCTTCAGGTTGATCCTGGCCGTGAGTTTTTGGCCGCAGTGTTACAGCTCTTGGCCAAGTACAACTTGCAGGTGAGACAGAACGAAGGGAATTGTAGAGAGGGTTGATCGTTCTCTAGCCCAGCAGCTGTTGAGACACAAGTACCCCTTGGAGATGTTTTTGCAGCCAATACGGCGAGCGTGGCTGCAAAAGGTAGAACCAAGTGGAGCCGCCAGGCGCTTTTACAGCCCCTAACGGTGAGGTAACGTGGCTTACGGGTGAGAAACCTATTGATGCCATTTTTGCTGCGTCTGTGTCCGCAGCCACTTTCTTGTCTGTGAGGCAGCCTGTCAGTCCTGAGGAAAATGCTTGCCCACAAATACCTAAATGCGATACCTATATTCAGTTTCATATTAACATATATATATATATAGGTATATATATATATATATATATATATATATATATATATATATATATATATATATATTCCACTAACCGCTGCGCTGCAGTTAAAACTTTCACATAGTGAATGAATCAGATCACGGCTGTTACTGGATATGCGTTTTCGTATTATCTTGTAGTCACTTGTCCGTTACAAGACATTCATCCGGGTCTTGATGGTTGAGAAGCTTTAATCAAATAAAGTACTCACCTGCCTCTAGCAACTCCAGGAGTTTAGCTGCACGGACTTTGTATGTCTGGTTGTTTTGCACCGAGCTTTCTAACCCAACCCAACCCCCCAATTATTCTGTTCGATGTGGAACGTGCATAATTTGTTCTATCAGGGCCGTAGAGAGCGATCGCGGGCCCTGGCATAAGAAACACCCGGGCATCTCCTAGTTCTTGTCCAAACAAAATTTTTGTTTTATAGAATTAAAAAGTGTTGTTAGGTCCGGGGATGTATCCCCTTGCTGCCGGCCCTGTGTTCCATTCCTCACTAACCCCGTTTTTGTGTAACGGAATGTGCAAAACCGTTTGGAACAGGGTCAGGGCGCAGCACTACCTTTTCGGTGTTTGGTGGGATATCCCATTCTACGTTCCTTCCCGTCTCTTCTTTTGATCTCCTTTCCTCACCATTTTCTTCTAAGCTTGTTCTGCCGAGTTCAAAACCTGTTACTTGGAGGAACTTTTTCTCAAGCTCCTCTGGCGCCTTTCCGCACTTTGTTAATGGTTACCGGATTCTCGCCAAATCTTCTTTTTCCTTCCTCACCCTTTCTGCTTAGACTTTGTGTGTCTCGCACAGACTGCATGCTCATTAGTATAAGTGAAAATATTTATCTTTAAAATAAATATTACCTCGTGGATTTGTAATAACTCCACCCACCCACTCACCGACAAATATCCGCAAATTGTTGGCTCTCCGTACCGAAAATGTCTTTCCTTTTCTTTCCTTTGCTATGTAAAGTTTACTTCTCGGCGTGCTTATGACGCATTTACCTCCTTGTGCGGAGCCAGTTCATTGGTATGTTCCTCCTCCGCTGCGAAGTAGGTGAATTTTACAAGATCTTTTCACGCATCGCCTTCCGCACTTTTGTGCTTTTCGCAACACGGTCCAATCACATGCATCTAATTCAATCACTGTTTTCATCTGTCGTGAAAATTTTAAATATACGTTTATTATTTTACCAAATCGACACTCAGGTCAGACCTCCGTGGATCTTTTATTTATTTATTTCTTTTTCTTTTAATTTTTGTTTCTCAATTTAATGCTTAATCTATGATTTTTGCCGGTCGGTTGGAGGTGTATGTTGGTGGTGGGGGTGGGACTAAGTAACACGGTGATGTAGAAACAAAGCGTTGTTTTTAAGTTTAGGACGAGGATGACTGGTGACCAGAGCTCTTGCAGCTGGAGGACACACACCATCATGTCTACAGTAAGTCATCGTGGCATTACATTTTTAAAGAAAAATCGTATTGATTTAATGGGTTTTTGTGTTATTAACCATGAATCCGGGAATGCACACGTTCGCTCAAAGTGAACGCCGAGTTCCAGTTCTGCTCAGTTTTTACCGTAAGTAATGGCCATCAACCAGACAATATCAGTACTTGTAAATTAAATGTTGTGAAACTGGGGAAGCGTAGTCCTATGGAGAGCAGCGATAATAAGTGGTTGAAGATGGCCACCGAAGTGGCCAGAGTTAATATCCGAAAGGCATCATTTTGGACCAACTAGGCCAGGGGATAATTTCTTTGTGGAAGTTTCATGTCAATCCTCCTAGTAATTTAAGAGGTGTCGCAAACGTATGCTAAACTTGTCAATGACGTGCAGATCTAAAATCAAAACAACGGTATGCATGAAATTATAATGGTCTTATACATTCCGTTCTTCGTTTGTCATGTATTCATGTTCTTTTTATACAATGTGAATTTATTTTTATTTCTTCAAAATAATGTCTAAATTTAAATTCATGGAAATGTTATAAACCTAAAGATATTTGTACTCTCTGTACATTAATCTCATTAATACATAATAATTGGGACCATTTGTGTTTTTTCTGTTGTCTTTATCTCGGGTAAATTTTTTATCGCCTGCCTGATATTTTATGGTCTGGTTCATAAAAAAAAAAAAAATAGTCTATTTTCACTTCTTTTACATTTGAAACTAGTTGCATGATTTAAAAGTTGTAGATGAAACATGAGGACTCTCTAAATCGGGCCGCTACTTAACAATGCTAGATTGTGATTTTGTACATAATTTGCAGTCCCCATCGATGATATCATAGAGTATAATACATCATTTTCATCATCTTGGATATATTTATCAATTTGCCTACAGTAATCCAAGTATGATATTTCAATTTTACGTAAGAAATCAATCCTGAAGTCAATAGTTGAATTAACTTTACATTTTCTCGTACGATACGTAACATTTCCAAAACATCCAGATATTTGTATGGCAACTGTTTAAATCATAGTGATTAGAAAGTACTGATGTTTCTCAAAACAAACGGCGTAGAAATAAACTAGGTGATTATGCGACTTGCATAAGAACTTTATCGTAAGTATATAATTGAACTAATCATATGAAACAAAAACATGCGTAGAAACAAACTTGAGGTGATTAGTATCTCAAGATTCTCACCTATTACGCGACTTGCATGAGAACTTGATTTTAAGTATATAACTTGAAACTGCCGGTCTGTTTGTACGTATTAATAGCGTAGCTCTACTGCGAAATCACCGTAATGCTTGGCTGTCCACAAATTACACTGTTTACTGCCAAAACCCCAAATAGCGAGAAAGCTATCCGATATGCAGTGACGGGGTAGGGGTAGGGTGACAAAGAAATGACAATATTTTAAAAATATTCTTTGCACAGATTTAAATGGCACTTAATTATTAACCATTTCACTAAGCATGTTTATGTATTGCTGTATGGACTCGACCCCATGTATAATATCTCCAAATCTTAATATCGTGTCGATTTTACCTATTTTGCTATTGTCTAATAAAAGATACACTAAATATGTGCAGATCTCGCTCACAATCAAACTCATCCGAGAATAAACGTTGTAACAAAGTTTTATCAGAATCGATTGAGAAATATAGTTGGCAACAAGGTCGGCCAATCAAATGCAAGTTAACCTCAATAATATGCGCAGACTTCACATATTATAGAACCCAAGTCCGTGATGTTTAAGCTTAATTACTGAGTTTAATCAATATCTTACCACAATTCGGTCTTCAGAGTGGTAAAAACTCAGCGAATTAGGTACATTAATTTCATAAATATGCATTGATGTTGCACATTATCAAACTTTGTAGATTTATGTGTATCTTTTATTTGTATTATATAATGTAGACCACATCGATATGTTTCTTCAAATATGTTTTGCCCTGATATCATGTTCTTTAAATGTGATTTACACATGATGTGTTATCGCTAATTCTAATAAAACTTTCATATTGCCATATGACTTTCCAAGGAAGACAAGACAAAGCTTGAAGGCAGTCAGGTTAATTTGTCTCATTTCTCCATACAACGTCACAAGGAAGACGCAATACCAAGTTTTAAGTCAGTCAGATGTCCTATAGGAATTGCAAGCAATAGCTTCAGGAGATTTACTATAAAAAGTGCATTAAAATATCATAGTAACATTAATAAGATTTTTATCTGCAATATTTATTTGAAGAAAACGTTTGTTATTGCTTATGATAAAGAGCCATGAAAAAGTGCATCAAAGGAATTAAATTTCTTGAAACTTGGACAATAAATGAAACTTGCTTGTTAATCATTGTTCCCCATATTCAAAATACGAGCCAACAAGGCCTTTTCAACTGCTAGATTCAAGGGTCTCCCATTTTTCGAAGAAAAACTATTTGGTAAGTAAGTAATCCTAATGAAAAGACTAAAAATGCGACACAATAAGAATATCGTTTGTAAAATGAATGAGCTTCACAAGAAGGATGCGTGAATGTTTGGCTACGGATGTGGTTATCTGTTGTAGTGAAGTAACATTAAGATCCACGTCCACGTCGTCATATTTATTTCAAGTTGTTTTGGGGGTCTGTCAAGAATACTGTAAATGCTTATAAATCACCTTTGGATATTATGACAACAATGTAGTACACTTTTATTTTAATATCTCCAATTGTTTATGTCTTTTTCTATTCACGTGGACCAATATATACTTAAAGTTTCCATCCAGTGTCTAAATTCTCCTGTATACGGCAATTGTTGTGCTACTTTGGGTGGGGGTGGGGGGGGCGGGCTTGTTACAAGTAACACTCCCCTTACCCTTAGCCATCATGTATTCAACATCACAAATGAAAAGTATACACTGTCACCAGTTTTGGACTACATAGGCATTGTAATGTTCACAATAATAAATATAAGTAAAGCATAATTTAGTATGGAAAGAGAGAGACAGACAGACAGGTTGAGGATAGTCCGATAAATCAGACCCCAAAATCTGTGTTGATATTGGTGGATGATAAGGACAAATAGTCCATCAGTATCGACATTGATTTGGGGGTCTGATTGATCGGACTAGGAAGAGGGTTGCTTATGGTAATACTAGCGATGATATCGATATCAACATTAACAATATCAATATTAATAGCAAAAACTGCATCACGACAATAATATTCACTGTTCTTTCTGCTGCCGTCTTCATTATCATCATGACGACCGTTATCGCCATTTTAATTATCATCAATACCATCAAGGTTACTATAGTAACAGATAACTAAGCGATAATTACTAACATGTAATAACATCTGTAAAAACATGTTATGAACTGTTGATATTTGGCAAAATATATTTGTAGGCAAACAACTCTTCAAGGAATTAAATACTGGTTCCAATTTTCATTTAGTTAGTGCTAATAATTGACGTTACAACGTCGATGCACTATTTGTCCGTTTATGATGACACAAGATAACGGAATAAATAATCTTCAATAATTTTACAACTGACAACATGTTTTGATCCACGGCACCGAGGTTTTAATGGAAATCATTTAACAGTGTTTGTATTCATGCGAAAACTAAAGTAACTAAGCTATAAATCTGCTTTCATCTTTCTATTCTGTCAGCCAGTTAAACGTCTGAAGAACCACTCAGGTGTTTGAAAAGGGTTTACAGATTTGTAATGTGCACCATATTTTTATTTTGTTTTAATTGAACTCGATTATATTGGAAAAACATTAACGATGGATTTTGCATATTTTAGTGCGAGATTTTTATGTTGTTCAATGGACATAATATCGATATATTCGGGAATTTACACATTTTATAAATATCAGTTGCCCAGGGCAAGCTAACTGGAAAATTGAACTTGCCCTTGGAAAATGTGAACTTGCCCCAAACATAATTTCCCAACAAGAGCAAAAACATTAAGATATAATATAGTATGGTTTATTTTAAAGAAATCGCATTATATTTATTGAAACTTTTATTTTCTTTTTATCTTTGTTGGCACCTTAAAACCATATGCCGATAATCAAGGTTATTAAAAAAATACATATGTACATAGTACATGTTGATAGATATGTTACCTAAAAAGAGTTAGAATGCGTATATAGTTAAAAGCATAACAACAGACATATCTATCTACATAGATAAATGGATAGGCAGAAACGTATTTGGAAATAGATTTTTGTGTGTGTGTGTGTGTGTGTGTGTAAGAGAGAGAGAGAATGATTTATTTCTAGTCACAACTGAAGGATTTGCAAACACTTATTTTATCCATTTGCTTAACAATAATCTAGTCGCCTTGAAATCAGCAATATACATGAAACTGTTTGACAATCCGATTTTTAAGAAAAATGTAAGAGCACACATGTTTGTCCATTTTATTGCTTGTCAAGCAGTAAGAATACACCAATTTTATGTAACTATCATGCAAACAACAGATAATAAACACCGCTGGTGGGTGCTACATTTTCGTAACGTCGATTACGCTTTGAGCTAAATCTCCTTGGTGGCTCCTTTTATTGCGGAACACACCTGTCAAAATAATATCGCGAGTTGTATTATTAACAGCGAACATCTACTCGTCATAAAATCGGCGACATGCATCAGAACAACTTTTGAGAAGCTATGGTTACGAGACGGCAGTCTGACAAACTGCCTGAGACTAAATTAGGACCTAAAACTCAGCGAATCCTGGATACTAACACATATTACAACTAAATATAACTGATAAAGTTTATATATATATATATATATATATATATATATATATATATATATATTCCTTGTTTATCACATTTGCTTCAGATAGTAATGTTATGAAAGGTTTGTTTATCATATCATAACCTTCTTCTCATTCCCTGTTATGAGAAGGAAATACTAGAATCTTTAAGAGACGCCTTGGCTCATGATCAGAGAGAGAGAGAAAGGAGTTTGGCCCTCTTAAAGATAAGGTGTCACGCATAACGGTGTAGATACGGCTACATCTGGGGGAAGCTTGGCAGTGCAAGAGATACACGGGATCCTGTAAGAAGATAGACAAGTCTCTCTGATTCTGGGACTAACGAACTTTATTGATATAGATAGATATATAAAGCTACATTCTAGAGATACAACTTATAAAACCTTTGTATTGAAAAATACATGCAATACATATTGAATACTTTTCCTTCGATCTTACCAACTTCATACACTTGTGTAATTTCTGCATTTTAGAATATAACACAAATAATTATATATCGCTTGAATTCAAAGAGCATAAAATTCAATAGTTGCGATTAATGCAACAATCATTTTAAAGAAATATATTTTACTCAATTTAAATTAGAATACCGACATGGAATAGATTACTAAACATTATTCTTTATTACTTAAAGAATATTTTATTCCCAAATTAAATCTTAGACATGAAGTTGGTAGCAAATTCATCTTTTCACCATAATACAAATACAAATGAATATAAATTCTTAAAAACAATTAAACATTCCATTACATTATAATATTAAATTAAAAAGAGAACTCACAAGAATGTTGTAAAACTAAGAAGGTTACAACAGAAATCTTTAACTTTAAAGGTACTTATTCTTTCAAGAAATTTACGAACACAAACAGTTCTTACCTGTAAGAAGATAGACAGGTCCCCCTGATTCTGGGACTAACAAACTGAAGATACAAGCGGCTCGGCGCATTATTTATACTGGTTCAAGATACCCTGGCCATATTTGGTAAAAATTTGAGTACCAACTGAATCATACCAGTATCATGCCGGCACCGCGTGTATTTGTCCCAAACCAGAAAGAGGTCCCAGTCTATCCTGATGGAATTGAATGTGTTCTATCTGCCTCCAGTCCATCTTGATGAAATCAAATGTGTTCTATCTGCCTAATCAGCATTATATTGGTTGAACCCTAGCTTACTAAGTCAGACAGAACGTTAAGAATTTTTGCCACTGAGTGTTATTTGCTGAGTTAGCATACACATGTATAATACAGGAGAGAAGATTTGTACTTGTTTGTAAAGGGAGCAGTCTTTATCAAAATAGAATATAGTTCTAGTAAATAAAGTTAATCTCCATATATTTTAGTGAAAATTATTTCCAATATAATTTAATGAAAAATTAATCCAATGAAAAATTAGTTTTACTACAATTTAGAGAAAATGTCAATGTTATTATTTTTACTCAAAAATTCTATCCTAATAGTAATACTCAAATTATCAAGTCTTCACAGGGGAATGTGATACTGGCCTTGTCTACAAGATGGAAACTTCATGTACATTAGATGAAAGAAACTGTTGGATGAATAGATCGTACAGAGATGGTATTTTATTTATTTTACCTAGACCACCTACTTAAGAATTGTCGTATCTTGTATCCCTGTCTCAATATTTTGGTCTTGCCCATGGGAAAGTGCCTTGTAAACTTTAGCTTGCCCGAACCGAATTTGAGCTTATCCGAGAGTCGGGCAAGTGGATTTGAAATCCCTGACATACCACTTTCCAAAGAAAGCACAACATTCATTTTCAAGATAATCATCCTTCCTATACAGATTGGAAGGAAAAGCTTCGGGAGATGTACTATAAAACGAGGAAGATAAATCATTGTAACATCCTTTAAGAAATTTGTCTGCAACAATTTATTTCAAAAAATCTTTTATTGTTGCTTATGATAAAGATTCCTGAAAAACACGTGTACCAACGGAATGAAACGTAACTTATTTTTTTCTCTGGTGAATGTTCCCCATGTTTAAACTGTGAGCTCGATATATGTGTTCAGCTGCTAGAATCAAAAGTCTCATATTTTGAGAGAAAGTTAAATATAGATTAATTCGGCACATCAGTAATTTTAATGAATAAGAAAACAAAAATGAAAACGAGACTAAACTATCACTACATGATTGTCACCTAATTCGGACTAATCATCAAACGTTACAAGATACCCTTTGTGAAATGCTGCCTCTATCATTGTAGAACAGGACTAAGATCACATCTTGCTAACTGACTAGGCACCAGTCCCTAACATTCAATAACGTATGCACATGCAATTCTTTGAAATAGAATATTGGGATGCGTGCTACGCTTCTTTCGTTACATTTATGGATCTCTTTAATTTGTAACATTCGTAACATATACCTAATTCTTTCGTTATATTTATGGATTTTTTTAATTGTAACTTCCCTCTCATGACATTAGTTCAGTTATATCAGAATATAGGCTAAAAAAAAATTTCAGACTAGAGGTACGGCGCCAAACAGGATAACAAAACAACTATCTTGGTGGGATAAAGAATGCGAAAAGGTAAAATATAATAAAAACTACTGGTTACGATGCTTTAGATTCTCAAATACTGAAGGCGACCTTAAATTATACGGAGAGCATAAAACAGCTTTGAAATTAATAATCGCATTCAATAAAATATTCAGCAGAGAATCCCAGATGAATATATTAACCCAAGCGAGGAGAAACCCTCAACAATTATGGCATATTCTGAAAGGTAAACGCACTATTCTCAACAAGAAGTGGAATGTATCTCTCCTCAAAACGGGTATGCATACATTTATCTTTATTGAAGAAGCCCCTGTCCGAGTTAGATGACTGACAATATTGTCAGTAAAGAACTCTCACCGGTTGGTGATGTAAATACTCCTATTACAAATGACGAAATTATGAGAAATTTACTTGAAATAAAAAACAAAACCCCTGGCTTTGATATGATACCTACTTGTTTTTACCAGTGGACGAATGAAACGGTCTTGCCATTCCTTAACGCTCTATTCAATAAAGTCTATGAATCCGACTATTTTCCTGAACAGTGGGAGAAGGGTAATATCTGTACTATATATAAGTGCGGGTGGCAAGAGCGATCCAAATAATTACACAGGTGTCTCGATTATTGATAATTTATGCAAGATCTTTACTGACATTGAATAATTGTATATACACGAGGGAAGAAGACAATGGTCTTATAGACGAAGCACGAACAGGGTTTAGGGGAAAAAAATACTCCGCATTCGAGAATATCTTTATTATTCAGGCTTTAGCTAAAAAATAAATCTGGTAAAGAAATGATAGATTTTTTGGCCTTTTGTCGATTTTAACAAAGCATTTTGATAAAATACAGCATGATAAATTATGGTCGTTGTTAATACGCAAGTGCATGAATGGTAAAATAGTGAACATTTTAATAGATTTGTATAGTAACCTGAAAAGTTATGTCCGAATATTTCAAGGTATAACTACTTACTTCGAATGTACAAGGCTAGGTTGTGCTTTGAGCCCTATCATGTTTTTACATTTTATTAATGATTTGATTACAGAACTGAGGCTCGAATGCAACAGAGGTGTATTTATCTCAGAAGATATTGATGATATTTTTGCAGTTCTTTACGCTGATGATGTTGCTAATTGCCATGATACGATAAAGAACCAAATAAATATTATCGAACGTTTCTGTGATAAAACTGGATGATGGTCAATCTCGAGAAAACTAAAATCATTGTTTTCAGAAATGGGAGATATCTCGAGCAAAAGAAGGTATGGTTTTTCAAAGAAAGTCGTATTGAGGTGTGCCTTATATTGCAAGTATATGGGTGTATTTTTCACCCCAAATTTTGGTTTGGACGAAAGCTAAGCAGATACTGGCTGTTTTCCTATAGAGGATGTTTTTAAAATTTTTTTGATTCCGTAATAAAACCAATTGCTTGCTATGTGTCAGAAATTTGGGAATATGAATTTAGGAAGGATATTGAAATTGTGCTATACAACTTTTGCAAACAGCATGTAGGTGTTCCTAAAACTACCAATAATGCAATTGTGTTAGGGGAGTTCGAAAAATACCCACATTGTACCTCATATTTTTTTACAATGTATTAAATACTGGTTGAAGGTTGTAAGAATGCCTTCAACAATCTACACACACCAATGTTATTTAATGTTGAAACGATTAGATGAAACTAACTGTGTCACCTGGGCTACTAAAGTCAAAGACACGTTATTTCGCTCCGGTGTTGGATATTTGGCTAAATCAAGATGTTGGAAACGAAAAAACAATTTTTCACTAATTTTGCAACTAATTAAGGATTCGATATTCCCAAAATGGCAAAGTGATATTAACAATTCACATGAATATGTGTACGAATCAGAACCGGAAAAATACCTCTCATGTGGATTATATTATTTTATGAAGTTACTTGCTAAATTTAGGTACTCAGCGCACATGCTGAAAATAGACAGGGTACTGTAAATTATGCCAGAAAAATAACGTTTATTTGGTAGAAGATGAATTTCATTTTGTTTGTGTTTGACCAGCATATTACATTTAAGAAAGAAGTACTTTAAGTTTATTATCTCTATCCGTCTGTAGAAAAATTGGTATCCCTCATGAGTCATAGTAATATATTAATTATAATAAATCTTTCTAACTATATCAATTCAGCTTTACGTCTTAGACAATCTTTGATAACTCAAACAAATGGTGAATTATATACCTTGAGGTGGTAACATCTTTATAATATTATGCACCGATTATAGGACATTATTGATATATACTCATGGTGTACACCATATTTAACTTCTTTGTACCATGGCGCACATTATATTTACTATATATCGTATTTTGTAGCATGGGCCGGTGGCCTAAATTACTGAATCAAGTATATTATTATTATTATTATTATTATTATTATTATTACATATTGTATACCTGATTCGTTACATTATGGCTCTCATTAATTTGTAATATGCATGTTGTATACCTGATCGATATTTTTTTTTTGTCTCAAAATACTTTTTACCCTTGGGTTCAACATGTACAAATTACATGTGGTATTTCAAACTTGGAATCATTTTGGCATGTTTACGCCTGGGAATAAATCTAAATAAAATTTCAAATTTGCATAAACTGTTAGTGATGAAGATGACATCAAACTCCGAAGATAAAAGATACGGGAGGAAAAGCAGAAGGTGATAATTTTTGGTTGTTTTTCTTTTGGGGGTGGGAAGATGTCTTTAGCGTTGTGTTGATGTTGTTGTTTTGGTTGTTGATTATGATGATTAATGGTGATGAAGAGGAGAAGGAGGATGTGAGTTTGGAGCATTTTAAATGTGGTAATGAAATGGCGCTCAAATTTGCATTATACTTTTACCTCGTATAATCACGACGTGTTCTGCTATGGGCACACAAGATATGCCTTAAAAGTTTTAATTGGAATTTGTAAGTTTTGCTCTCACTTAAACCGTGAGATAAGAAAAGTTTACATCCAGTGTTTCGTTACCTATGAATACTACTAATCCATCCATTATACATATTTTCAGCTATTGCTGTTAGATATTATCAGTCATATTGAGTCTGCGACTAACGCTACAACGTCGACCCACTGTTTATGTATGATGACACGACATATCATAATTCTTGGTCATTTTACAATTGATAACGCTTTTTGATCCACATCGCCATGGTTAATTTTTTTTATTTGCAAGTGATTAATACAAAATTATTATTCTGCCATCGGAGATTAATTTTCTGGAGCAATTTACAGTCACTTACGTAAAAATCACTTGCCTCAATTTTACTTAAACTTAATAGCATACAATTAAAATTTGTAAAAGTGATCAAGTATTATTTGGCTCACCAAGTTGCAGGATATTCGCATTATTTCTCTCTAGCTTGTGCAAATTTGTGTCTGTCTTTTGTTTGTCCATTAAAACAATTCAGTGCGGCAGACAGGAAGATACTGACTTCCTTGTGTGTGTGTGTGTGTGCGTGTGCGTGTGCGTGTGTGTGATTTGGATTTTTAACGTAGCTTTAACAATTTACCAGTCTGCAGTGTGGCAGTTTATAATGATGTCTAGCACTGGGACATCATGACGCAAGCATGTAGCATCATGTCCCAGCCAGTCACATTAATCCTGACACCAGACCGACCAGTCCTAACATTAGCCTCTTAATGCTGAGCGCCAAACGAGGCAGCTGCTTGTACCATTTTTATAAGTCATTGTTATGACTCTGCCGGGGTTCGAACCCGTGACCTCCCCTATCCGAGGTGGACGCTCTAACCACTTAGGCCAGACACCAGTTATAGCAATAACAGATCGCAGTAAAATACGTCTCTTTGGCACCAATGATTTCAAACACCTGCGGCGTACCGGAATTAAACATAAACTATCTATTCATCCGTGTGTAAAGAACAGTGCAAAAAAATATCTTTCGATGAACAACACCATATAATGACAAAATAAAATATGTATACTTAATGAGCTTATATAATATAGGTTGTATATACACTGAACTTTACATTAAACTTTAGTCTTCACCCATCACCCCCGCCCCCTTTCCAAAAAAAAAGCAGAAACATTTTGGTTTTCGTTCAGGGGCGTAGCCAGTTATACTCAAGTATTCATGCAAGTGCATATGGCTGCCACAATGTGCATTGGACGCAGGTTCCTCTTTTGCATCATCACATTTGTTTAATATGATCAGCGTACACATCATATGTACCCTAGTTAACGCCACTGTCTTAAATAATGTTCATCTTTCTCCTAATATTATTTTGTTAAAATTGCAAACAAACAAATAAATATGTTATTTAATGTAAAATGGGCTTTTCTGTAAACCATGTTCTACAGAAAGAAATAGAATTCCCGATATTTGCAAATATTTGAAAATGCGTTACACTCGTGGTCGGGTCAGCAATAATGAGCTGCAGTGGGGCAAAAATAAACAGACGATTTGACAATCTTCTTAATTTTCAACTGTCAAATTAATTGTTTTTATTGCGATGTATAGCCATCTGAAAATTGTGATCTCTCTCTCTCTCTCTCTCTCTCTCTCTCTCTCTCTCTCTCTCTCTCTTTGTAATATGTCGAATTTTAAGTAAGTATTGAACCTTAAAATTGAATACATTGTACATTCAAATTTTATTACAGTCAAGCCAGAAAGGTTTTATGTGAAGGGTCACTTCGACCTTTTCCCATGTCAGTTGTTAAATTTAGTGGGAGAGGGGGAGGCCAGCATTTACGGCTAATTTAGAATTGACCCGGACATCGCAAAGCTGTCCTGGGAAAGTAAACATTAAGATGCCAACCTTACCGCTTAATGGGAACGCCATGTCGACTAGTCATTTAACAAAAGGAAGTTGGTATGTATCGTATTCCTCAGATTCTAGGCTGTCAAAATCTGACGGAAGAAATAATTATCTTGGGGGAAAAATTAGGAACGGCTGATTACGATTGGTCAGTTTAACTTAAGGCGTACACTCTGGAAGAAATTTTGAATTTAAAGTAACGACTTTGGGCGAATTTCCTCAGTCCTAGATTTTCCTGCAAGAGGAGCAAGACTCGTCTGACTCCGGGGAAAAAAACTAAAGAGTAGTTCTTTCCTCGTTAAGACAAGTAAGGGGACCAGGTGGCTGTCTTGTAG